>CAJVQA010003986.1:0-18372 GCA_910591915.1 Cetraspora pellucida | reverse complement strand
TCACCTCAGTTCCTTAGTCTTCTACACCTGATGGACTTATCGTGGGTTTGTACCAAAGTCTTATGCAACACTGGTAACATTCCTCTATGTACGTGTAATGTTACATTTTACATAGATGCCTTGAGCTCCCAAAGCTGGGAGGACCTGGCCTGGTGTACCTGGGTAACAGCCACATGAGACCAACCGATCAACAGGAGACAGTTATCGTAACACAGATATAATTTCCAAATTTTGTCGTAGGTGGGATTTGAACCTTAGACCTGCCACTTAGAGGATGACAACCCAACCACTACACTAGGATTGGCATTCTCTATCTTTTTATTTGTATTTTAGTAAATTTTTATTTGTTTATAATAAAATATATATTAAAATAATTAGTTCAGAATACTTTATATTTTTTAATAGATAATTAGATATAAAAAAAATATGAAAAATAAATAAAATCCAAAATTTTAGTTTTTAAAACTTTTTTCAATATTATTAAAATCTAAAACTTGACTACTTAAAAAAAGAATAATGAGATTAGTAACTTTTTTTTTGTTTTTTAGATGATTTTTTTGATCTTTTAACTTTTATTAATAACTTTTTTTGCTAATGTAATTTTATAAACCAATATAGAAAAAAATATACAATTAACTATATATATAACTTTTTCATATTACCTATTTAAAAAATCTGCCTAAAGGTTTTCTATTAATTGCTATATCTAATACTTATACTTAAGTGTTCTATTTTAAATTTTCAGAAACTGCAACCTATATTAACATTACTAAATTATGCCCATATTATTGTTTTAATTTTAGAATTATTTTATTTTAGAAATAAACTTCTCAGAGCCTTTTATATTTATTTTTATAGTTAATCTAATATTATTATAGCAGAATTAATATTTGTAATTAGAACTAGCTATTAAACTACTGTGTTTTTGTAAAGTTCACTTAAACCTCAGCATTTATTTTACAATATATTCTTAATACTTTAGTATACTCTTGCCTATTGTTTAGATTTTCAATCCAGATAGCTTATATAAAACTATACCTAGTATTATTAATATATTAAGTCAGCCTAATATCTTTTTCTTTTAATTAATTTTAGCAGTTTGATTAGTAGTATCTTTTACTTAAATGTTCTTGCCTATCTGAGTACTTTAATATTAATATTCATTTCTATTAGTCTAATCTTTACAATAGCACTATTAAAGATTCATATTATCTTTTTACTCAAATTTTTCTAAATAAACTTTTTGTTTTCTAATTTTAATAGATTTATATAACCACAAGGACTTATTCAGAGTTAGCACTATTTAATACTAGTTTGTATTTCTCTGTATAACTATTTAAATTAGGTTTTTATAATATTAATATTATTTGTTAATAAATTATATCTTATTTGATTAGTCCTAATTTTATAACTATGCTAATAACTATATTCTTGTATTAATCTTGTTTTTGTTTTAAATATAAATCTTTTACAAATTTTTTCTATTATGATTCTAATAAAGTTATTGTTATTTTTCAAACTTGAACTTATAACTTTGTAATTGAGATCTAAGAGTACTAACTATTATGCTATTAATTTACAGATCTGTATTAATAATTTTATTATAACTTTATAGTTTTTTGTTAAATAGTTAAATAATTCTATTTTGCAATTTGTTATATATGCTGTATAATTATTCTTGAATATAATTTAACTTTATATTAGCTTGCATATATTTAATATTAGAATATTTTTTTAATTTATTTAATTATAAATAAGAAGCATATATATATTAAAGTTACTAATTACTATGCTAATTAATTTTGTATTTATATAACAGTTATTTAGATTTATTTGTATTTTGTTATTAGATGTATTTTGTTGAGTCTTTGTAAAGTCTAGATTGTTTGGTACAAGATCTGTCTAAGCCATATGATTTACAGTTCTTATTAAAATGTTGTTAAAATTAATTTATACTACTTTATTATTGTTATTTATGCATAATTATATTATATTTGATTTTATTAGAAATGAGCTAAGTTGCCTATTTTTTGTATTTCTTCTAAGTCTGAATAGAAAGGTATATTTTTTTGTTGATAATAATTCTTGATATATAAAGGTTTGCTTAACTTTGATTCTATTTTTTTATAAATTATTATTGATATTGACTGTTTTTTATTTATTTATATATATTGTAATGTTGTCTCAAAAGAGAACTTAAATGTAAAATCAGTTGATCTGTATTTATTTTTTTTATTTACAATAGTAGTACTAGTTTACTCTTTTTTCTTTTAATTTTGCCTTACTATTCTAATCTACTATTTATAAGTTGTATAACCAAAGGTCAGAATAAATATTATGTTCTTTAATTATTTACTATAATATTATCTTTAAAATAAATTTTGTCTATTGTTTTGTTTACTTAGTATTTTTGAGATCTACAGAAAAAAGTTTATATTCTTACAGATAACAACTTTGACACATAATCAAATTTATTTTGAATCATCCAATAGACATCAAAAAAATATTCACTAGATAAACATAGTCAACAGATTGAAGATTTTGTTTTAAAATTTGAAATTATAAAAATTGTGCTAGTAGTTAATTGCATCGCTTAACTATAAATTATATCTATAAATTATTTGACTATTTATTAATATATTGATTAATTAATTGTTTATTAATTATTTAGTTTATTAATTATTTATCTATTTAATTACTTATTAATTATTATATATTAATTACATAGTGCTTTTAAAACAACTTGTTTCTAATAAACCTTTAAGTTAACATTACAACATAATGAACTTGCACAAGTTATTAGAATTATATAAGTTTGTGTGCTTTGATTTTTTAAATAAAACTTACTTTATGCTAGCAATACATATTTGTTTTATTAAAATCTGATTAGTAATATTTTTTCTATAAGGACTCTTTTCTAAAATCCTAATTTCATAACAAAATTAAGAAAACAAAAAATTTTTTTGAAAAAAGCTGAACTAAAACAAATCTTAACTAATTAATTAAATATTAGCATTAACAAACAGCATTGCATAAACCTTAACAGAATTAAATAAAGTTACAAAAAAACTTTCTGCATTCCAGTCTTCTTCTTATCTCTGTTGCTAACTAAGTCAGCAACTGGAACCAATATTAGCAAAAATAACAATAAGCTTTAAGATAGATATTCCAAACAGTATACACAAATACAATTCATCCAAAAACTATGAATAAACAAAATAATAAAAAAAAGCACAAAACTAATAGCAAAATTGTTATCTTTATACAAATAAGTAATAGAAAGAATACTAATGAAAAAAAATAAAAAAAGTAGAGATTCTAGTATATCCTCAAAAAATCTAGCAATAACATCATTATGCACAACAACAATCACAATCTTAAATCTTTTTACAGATAATCAAACTAAGCAAAACCTGATCCAGAAATCAAATACTATAAATGCTATTCTCCTTTTGCCAATGCAAATAGGAAAAACAAACAAGCCAGCCCTATTCAACTAAATGCTTCAGTTCAACCTAAATGACAGCAATATAAAACAACATCCCAATATAGAAATAGAGCATACATCAACAAACATAAAGGATGACAACAATGAAGAAATCTAATCAACTGATACAATACTTGAAAAACAGCTATAAAAAAATATCATACAGTCAAGCACTAGTTAAAAACTTTTTAAAGAGAACTAAAAGAACTCCAAACTCTTATTTTAAAGCCAATAAAAAAAAAAAATGAAAAAAGCATACATAGGCAGCCCTAGAAAAAATCAAACAAGAAAAACTAGAACTATTTGATGCAACAATCTAAACATGACAAAAAACTAAAAATACACTAACCTCATTTCAAACCTAAAAGAGCTAATTAGATACAAGTTGTTAACAAAACTAACTAATATTTATATTCCAACAGCAATAAAAACAAAATTCTTTTACAGAGACACAGCCTTCTTTAAAAGCTTTATTTGAGTTTTAGCAATTAGACCACAATACCAGAATGGATTCAACAGCTTATTCTCTAATGTCTTGAATGCATATAAAAAACAGCATAATGTATTAGCTACTAATAAAAAAAACCAGAACCAAATTTTTGAATTATTGCATACAAAGCTAATACTAGACTATTTAACCAATCTGAACTTTAATCTCTTAGATGCTTGAAAAATCACAAAATATATTTTCTATTTAATTGGTTTTACAAAAATTCAACAAAATCTAGATTTCAAAACAACAAGAAAAGCAGTTTTAGAACTAATGAATAAAATACTAATTTCTTTGCCTAACAGACCAGAGCTTATTTCAGACCATCTGTCTTAAACTATTCTCTTTAACTTACCTATTACAAGCTGACAGGTCCTCATATTAGCAATTAAAACACTGTAATTAATATTTTCTTTTGATAAGCTGTTAGATAAATATATTACAGACAATCATAAAACTTTATCAACTTCATACAAAGATTTAAGAAATAAAGTACAACATCTCTTCTCTATTATAGACAGAGCCAAACTAAAAAAGCTAGCTTACTATAAAGAGACCTTACAAAAATATTATATTTTTTAGCAAATCTCAGCTAAATACTTTGATTTACTAGCACCAAATGCTCTTTGCCCTTCACTTTACAAGACTTGATATTCAGATTAAAAGAAAGTTTCTTTTTTCTTCTTGAAAGTTAAGATGATTTTAAGAAACACATCATATTACTATGCATGAACTATTTCTTTATTAGACTATCTAATAATTATATTATTTCTTGAAGATGACTACCTATAGATCCAACAAATTTAAAAATGTTCAACTTTACAGTATATTTATGTTATAGAGTACAGAAGAAGTAAATGCTTTTATCAAGTATGTTTCACAAATCTATAATATTCTATTACTATTATTACAAGTTTACTGCAACTTCAATTACACAAATCTTTCAGATCTGCCTGAAGATGCTAATTTAGTCAGTCTGGTTAACCTAACTTTACCAATATCAACCTTTAAAGAGCTAAGTATAGCAGTTAAAGCATTATGAGAGCACTATTATTTTTATGCTATATCTCAGTTTTGGATTCAAATAGAAAAAAAAAAGACAACTAGAGATTGGATCAACTTTGTCCAAACTACCATCAACAGTAAAACAACTTCAGTTGGCCTTGAACAAAAACAAATTACAAATATACACATTCTAGTATAAAAACATTACAATATTTAATTAGTTATGAAAACTCTCAGACAAAACTTTGTTTATCACTCATTACCAGAATACATCTTTGACCTCATAGACTTACCTAAACCATTTTTTGAAATTTTTGATTCACCAAAACAAATAACAATTACATATATACAAATGTTTAATATAGAAGAAGATAACAATATGAATTACTAATAAGCATAAGCTTTTATATAAACAATCAGCCTTCAGCAAATAATAAAAATGAAATGAAAAAAATCAAACTAA
Source organism: Cetraspora pellucida (assembly GCA_910591915.1). Lineage (NCBI taxonomy): Eukaryota > Fungi > Glomeromycota > Glomeromycetes > Diversisporales > Gigasporaceae > Cetraspora > Cetraspora pellucida. The sequence goes on along the minus strand of CAJVQA010003986.1, from coordinate 12,927 downwards.
ATTTAAATAAAAAAATTAACATAACTACATATAACATTAGAGGCAAACTGGATCAAACATTGTGTAAAATCAGATTTATATATAATTTTAATTACTAAAACTAAACTAAAAGACTCAGTAACAAAATCTCATACCAATCCTTTTTACAAAATATACATATCTAACTTCTCACTATATAACTCAAATCAAAGAGAGGCTAGTTTAAGAACAGCTTTGTTAGTCTGCAACCAATTACAGCCCTATATTTATAATATTAATATTCTATCTAATACTACAATTTGCATTAACTTTTTTTTTTCTAAACAATAACAAGTCTCATATTATTTTAATATATCTTTCTTCAAATTATCCTTTACTTCTAAGGCATACACAATTCTAAATTTATTTCTGAGTCACTGAGACCAGATCTCAAAATTGGCATTTAATTATTATAAGTAACTTTAATGCAAACCAGCACAGAAACAAACAACTTTTAATCTTTACTAACCTAAACACTGCCAATTTAACTAGCTTATTAGACTTTTATAACATACAAACACCTACTCGGCATGGTCCTAATTCAATTAATCAAATAAATAATTTTTGAATTTCTTCAAATATACTTTTAGCCTTTGATTCACCAATGATAATTGATGCTACTTATATAACAAACAGTAATCATTGCATATTAAACACATTATGGCATACTAATTTCTATTTGCTAAAAGCTTTCAAAAACAAAAAAAAGAAAACTTATATAAAAAAACTACAGCAGATACATGGAATTAATTTGCAAACTTAGTAAATATATCATTTAATTCTTAAGAAACCTTTTTGCTAAATATAAATAAAGATGATATTAATAGAACATAAAATTATTAGGCATTAAAAATAAAAGAAGCAATAAATAAATACATCTCTTATGTCCTTACAGTTCTATAGCCTTTCTTCACTATGTCACTAAAAGCAACAAAACTCTATTCAGCTTTAAAAAATATTAACAAATGCCTACAACAACTATCAAATAGAACAACAGACACAATAGTCCAAGCCAATTAGTATTTAACAAAAACAGCCACCTTAGCAAAAATTAGCATTGCTTCTATTATTCAAAAGAAATTTGCTCATTCATAGCTAAATACTATAGATTAAGTCAAACAACATAAGCATACAATTTGGCAAGCATGTAATTATGAAAAAAAAACAGGAACAAACTGAATGCATTAAGTTCTACATTAACTGCAGATATTTTGACTTTAAAGACAATACTAGTCAAATGCTAGATAGTATTTTACAAAGATGAGCAAAACCAATTAGCTATGAAAAAGTTATAACATCTGACAGTGTAATTACTAACCAAAAAGAGATCAAAAAAGCTGTACATACATATTTTAAAAACAGAATAAAAAATAACACTCCTAACAACTCATTATAAGAAGAATGGAAGCCATTTTATTCTTCACTTTAGCATATACAAAATGATATTTACAATACTCTTCTCTTATTTATTTCAATAACCAAATTAATACAAACAATAAATTTAGCTTCTAAAGGAAAAGCATCTGGCCCTTTAGAATTGCTAATGAAGTTCTTTAGCAATTGCTATTCTTAGCTTTTTTAGTTCTACTAAATATCTTTAATAGCTACATAACACAAGAAATAGTTTTAAACCAATAATTACAGGCTAATATTTGGCTAATTTCTAAAAAACAACATTATAATTACAAATTAAATACCACTCATCCTATTACACTAATAGATCATATCAGAAAAATTTTTATAAAAATTTTAACAAATTATTTGACAGACATTTTAGTTTACAACTAAGTGCTCATTTCTTATAACTTGCAGCTTTTTCTCACCAATCAATACTTCAACTTATTTTTTAACTTACCTATATTAGAAAATGCAACTATAAACCAAAAAAAAACCTGGATCTTGTTCTAGAATATGTTAAAAGCATTTGACTCAATTTATATACCAACTTTATACAAATCTCTTAAAAGAATATATATATTCAACAAAGCTATTAACTTGCTATCATATTTGCTTTATTATTATACTAATAATATAAACACTAGTTTGAAATCAACTTAGTCCTACTCTGTTGAAGATGATGTAGATTAAGGAAAAATGATCTTCCACTTCTTTAAAAGATTTATTATAACTCTCTAATATCTAAAATCTATACAAAATACCAAGGATTTATTGGAGAGATCTCATCTATCTGCCCAAAGAAATTTACATCTTAGTAATGACATACATAGATGACTTTTTATGGATTGCATCTAATAAAACCTTTTTTATTAACATCTTCTATACAGCTTTTTTCTTTTATAAATTTGCCAACATAAGAGTTAATCTTACTAAGTTAATTTTAGCAACAAACTTAAAAGATCCAGATAATAATATAATGTTCAAAAATGACTAATTAATAGCAATTACTAGTGAAACACTATTTAAGTATCTAGAAGCATGGTTTTCTACCAACAAAAAACAAACACTTGTTTAAAAAAAAATTATAACTAAGATAATAATTAATTTATAAAAGCTACAATTTGCTTATATAACAGAAAAACAAGCAATTTATATAATAAATATTGTTACTAGTTTAGTCAAATACAAAGCAAGGCTGGCTTGAAAAGTTCCAAACTCATTTCTATTTAATCCAAATATTTACACTATAAGTAATCTAGCTCAGGCTCAACTTTCTTTTTTAGTAACAGTATTTCAGAAAAATTTAAACCATCATAGCTTCAACTTTTTCTTCTTAAAGTTATAACTACAACAATTACAAGACTTAGCATTTACTTACACTTTTATTCTTATCTAACTTTCAGTTTTCTTAGCTTTACAATTATATATACAAACCAGCCAAATAGTATTCACACTTTATGTCTTAAATCTATAGACCTTATGAAATAGTAACAACTGGCCCTACTTCAAAACTTTTACTAAAACTTCAATAAATCAAATTCTTTTAAATTATTCTAAAGCTTCTTATCTTAAAAAAAAACTAAATAATTATAACATTGCTAGCATAAAACAATTCTTAAATGCAACCAACTTAGAGCTTCTAGAATGGAATAACTTTTATTATAATATTAAAAAGATACTAAAGAGACATTGTTCATACTGGTTTCTTATAGTTTAAGACTTAATAGCAGTCTCAATTAATTCTTCATCAATATTTCCACATATGAATCTTTACATCTTGTTTCAATAAAATTCTAAAAAGAAAGATTGAATAATTACAGATAATTCTATTATTGGCAAGATACATAATTCTTACAACAAAGTTCTTAAAGCTCAGTACTACATTCTAAAGCCAAACAACATACTATTAACTTGTGCAGGCTGTAATCTAAATAATCAATCATATTGCTCTAAATATTGCTACTTCAAAGAGGTGTGGTGACTTAGTAAAGTAGTTAAGTTGTCAACTCTCCAAGTGGTAGATTGGAAGTTCAAAACCTACCAATGACAAAAATTTGAAAAACTACCTATATTATATTGGTATTACAGAAGGTAAGTAGTATTATAGCAATAGCATTTTGTCGATCAATTGAAATCAGTATCTGTAACATGGTTGCACCAGATAACTGGCAGGTCATAGGGCATCTATGCAATATTAGAGTTATACAGAAAAATGCAAACTGGCATCAGGCAGTGCAAACTTAAGATAAGTCCTTACAGTTGTATAAATCTGTGAACTGGAAAACTGAAGCCTACTTGGAAAGACCTGAATAGAGAAATAATATAGATCTTTAATAGTACTACTATAAAGGCTAGACTTAGGAACAGATACTAATGTAGAAGAAATCAGGTAAATAAGAATCTTGGGTAAAGAGTACCACCAACTAGGCTGCCAGAAGTTTTGAACTGAAGGAAAAGGACCTTGAGAGGCAGACTCTGAAGTATCAGAGACAGTGCATAGTCCTATCAGACTATCTGGATTGGAAGTTTAAGGTCAGAAACAGGGATATACAGTTAGACCTCCATAAATGCATATTCTCTAAGTGCATATTTACAAAAGACCTCTCTAAATGTATGGCCTTGTTTTTCTCCAATTCATATGACACTTATAGATTTCTACCTTTCTAAATGCAATATCTCTCTAAATGCAAGATTTTTTGGCCGCCCCACAGCTATGCATTTAGAGAGGTCTGACTGTACTATAAGTACTAAAGATATGCTATGAAGTTGGTACTGAGGTCTAGGTGAACTCTGCAAGAGTGAATCCTGTTAACAAGATACTAAATGTGGGTAGTTAGTTAGCAGGAAGGCCCTCTGAAGCTCTACAGTCAGATGACATACTCTGAAATGTGTAATGGCTTAATGGATATATAGACAGGAAGGTTATAGTTAGGTTAGATAGCACTTTGATATATAGAAACTTGTGTACTATTTGTTAGTATAAGTATAAAGATCAGAATGTTTAAATAGATAATCTTCTAGTAGATTGCAGGTATGGCAGCTAGTATAAAACTTGTTATGCAGGTGGACTACTTAAAATAGACAACCAAAAGTTGTACATATGGCTAGTTGTATACTCACCTTGTACAAGTTATGTAATCATAATTAAAATATAATAAAGGCAATAGCTACCGATAACTATAGCCTTAGCATAAGCAAAAAAAAATAATAATAATATTGCTACTTCAATGTAACAACTCCATTATATAATATACAAGTAAATTGTAAAAAAAAAATTTACTTTGACATTGCTGATTTTAAAAAAGATTAAATTATACCTTATCAACAACTATAATTCAAGAGCAAATACAAGATATAAACCTAATACTAAAAAGACCTCTATGTTCTTTTGAAATCCTCTAGTTAATCTTTGAAAAACACTAACAGAAGCTAACTTTACTATTAAAATACTAATAATTCACTTAATCTCTAACTAGCAAATAGTAAACAACAACTCACAAATAATAGCAATATGCTATATACAAAACACCAATACCTGTTTTGGTTGTTTTACTAACCAATAGTCTTCATATATAAGTATAATACTTAATCTACTAAACTTCATTTTTACTACAATTATCTCATATACAAAAGTAAACATTTGTACAGACAATCCTACTTTCACTAATTTTATCAACTTGGTAATTTCAGTTAAGACTTACAACTATTTTGTACTAGACAAGTAGCAGCATACATATTTTCTTCTAATCCTAAAAACATTTTCATATAAACAGATACTTAACATTACTCTAGATCAAAATATCAAAATTAAATAAACTATAAGCATAATTTTTCCATTAGACCCAGCATTGCAATGTTTTCTATACAATTGTTTCATTCCAAGACTTCTTAACAAACTATGTAAATATCTTCTAAAAACTACCTTAAAACATATATATCAAATTACAAATTGACTGTTATAGTTTTACTAACAACAGATTTCAGGCTAATATATATTACAAAACACCATTGATTGGGCTTCTACATTAAAATATATTTCTTATAAAGAAAAACTATTAGTTTTAAACACTTATCCATCATCTTTAATAATTAAAAACTTCAAAATCAAGTTGTTATCAAAAGAACTTCCAACCTACCTACTATTGTATTAGAGAAATGGCAAAAAATATCTGAACTACTTATGTTCAAGATGTTGTAGTATCTCTGAGAAGATTGTTTATTTATTAATTTGCATTCAGAATTACATATAGTTTTCAACTTTAATTAGACAAATAGTATATAAAACTTTACGAAAATTAGAAATACCATGTTTATACTTAAATGGCTTTGTCAGAACATTTGTTACTACACATATAACCAAGCAGATACTACTAGAACTTATTATTAGAAACACATTAATACCTTTTGACATAAATAATCACAAACACAAATATGTTCTACTAATACATTATAACATTATTACTGCAATATACAAAACAATTTGACTTGTTTCTAGAAAGTCAAATCATGATTTAATTCTTCCAACACCTGCCCCAATACAAGCTCTAATATTAAACAAAATTAAACCATTAACTTCATCTTTTATAGAAAGAAAACTAATTAGATATATAAACAATAGATAATCTTCTCTAACACATCTTCTCAAAGACTAGAGGTTTAGTGACCATTCTAGCAAAGAATAGGTCAAGAGTAAAGTAGCTCTTACTCCCATCTCCCCTAATATAGTTTTTTCACATGTATCTGTTTTATATATGTACAATTGACTATAAATAAAAGAGACCTCTCTTTAAAAAAAAAAATAAATCTGATTAGTAATCTTTATTATATAGATATGATACAGTACATGTGTATATTTGTTTGCCTTCTGTATGAGGCATTATGCGATCATATAATATTTAAAAAAACTGGTTAAACGAATAACTTAACGGTTTTTAATCGTTTATAAAATTTTTACTCGTTTAGCTGTATAATATAAATAAACGATTATAGGTGGTTAAACGAATAATGGTTCCTTGATATACATGTCCCTCTGGTTATATCGACATTTATGAGACATTAGCAAAAATTTTCCACATGTCGATACAGTAAGTTATACCGACATTTTATATTAAAATTTCGAAAAAAAATGTCGGCATAGAAAGATTTTGCTATGATGTTATAACCAGAGTGACGTCTAATTATTTTCTATGTTTTTCAATATCAACCTATACTTGACAGACAATCCCAAACTTTCAAGAAAAATTTTAGTTTATAAAAAAAATTTGAAATCAATAATATATGCTTTGTTTAAAATAAAGATCATTAATGAAATTTTTTTGAGAATTTAGTTTAGATTTGGGCACAAACAAAACTAATTTTATAATAGTATTAAATTTAGTCGATTAATTAATTTCAAGATAAATCCACTAAAGTGAAAATCGAATTCTTTAACAGGGCTTGTGTATACTTCGCAATTTACAAAAAATTTACGTATTAATAAATCACCATATAAAAGATCTCTTTTGATAATAGGTAGACTCTCTTTGTACCGTGCGATTTCTGATTTTTTGGAGGCTATAAAAACTTTATTCCACAATTGGTGCTTGAGCCCAAATTGGTATGTGGAAAAGCATGATAAACCCACTTTCTGATAACGGGCTCCACTTGCACCTCGCTCGTGCCTGTTGCCAGTAGCAGGTCTTTAAAATCAGACCTGAGGATCGGCCTGAGCTCGTACTCTAAAGACCTGATACTGGCAATAGGCACGGGTGAAGTACAAATGGAGTCCACATACCAATTTCGGCTCAAGCAGAGTCCTAGTTAAAACTATGTTAAAGCTAAGTTAAAGTCATATGTGATGCTAATTATCGCGTGGTTTGGGCCGTCCCAAAAGTTTGGATGGCAACTATAGATAGTCCATGTGACTGATTTATAGTCAACGTTCTCTTTCGAAAGCTATTATCACAAAAGACTTAATTCAGCTGTCTTAGCGTTATTGACCTAAAAAATTCGCTGCTAGATTAGAGTTAGGTATTGCTATAATTTAGGTTAGAAAGAGTTTTCTAATACCAAAATTTCACAAGGAAATCTTTTTGTTAATCGCCAAAGGTAGTTTCGTAGGGTTATGAATGATTTTTTGGTTTGATTTTGTGTTTCTTCTGCGTAACACCTGTTCTTGAACTGATGAACTGATCGCACTTAATATGTTAGATTTTTAATATATTTTATTGATTTGAAACTAGTGAATTATATTGCGTTTATTTATTTATTTTATAAAAACCAACGGTAATCACTTTTAAAGAATTGTAATTTGACTAAAACTATCTGTAAAAAGTTCATGAAGGGTCAAGGAAATCCCGGGCTGAAGATCGCTGAAGATCACTTCCGACCCTAACCGGATCCAATAAAATTACAGGATCTCGTGTAACAAAACAAACGTGAAAAACATAGGGAATTGTAAAAAAAACGTAAATAACTCAAAAATTACTGACAACTAACTTCCGACCTCTAAATAAAAGTTTTCAGCATGAAATTTTATTCATAGACACAATATTTGATGTTAGATATATAGGAAATTTTTGAGATACTACGGACCCATATTTTTTGGTCGGCAGCTCGGGATTTCCTTGACATAAGGGCACTCGTTTATGAACAAACCTTTTGTAGATCTTAAACCATTTTTCTCAAATATGCATTGACGCCAAGATTATCTACATATAATCATGTAACGGTAAGATAAAAAATTTATTTTGAAATTTCAAGAAACTAACTGGTTTTTGTAATAGTAAAAATGTTTGTTTATTATTAGAATCTGCTCCTAAAAATCAAGTTTATTTCGGAAAAACCTATAAACTTTCCGTTGATTTCAAAAAAAAAACAATGAATTTTTAATTACGCTACTGGATACGGAAATTTTATTGGCTTGGGAAAAAAAGATTGATCTCTTTCCTTTTATTTGCGTATTTATAAACTATTCAAATGAAATGACGTAATAAATTGAAAAGCTCTTTGTTTTACAAAAGGATATTTGAATGAGGAACAATGGAATTTTGTTTTTGGATTATGTTTTGATTATGATGATGCATCATATTATTCGCTAGAAATTGAGAAATGTCCATATTTAATCATCATTATTTTAATATTAATTCTATTCGTTATTTGTATGTAGAACAATCTCTCCTGATGCAAATTGACGTTGTAGTCATTATAAAAAGAATCATTATCGGAAATAAATAAACAATATTCCGTAACAAGAAAGAAATGACAATGTAAAATATTCATATGACAACAACGAACTATGTTATGGTTAAAATACTATATGTATAACTATGAATTATCATTACGGTTATTGATCTCATACACAGCACCAATGAGTGCTTTTTCATACCAGATTCTTTTTTAAAATTTTGTGTAGTCAAAATAAAATAAAATGATAAGACGATCCTCGATATATGTATAATTTTTTGAAAAATATTGTAAATGGAATGTAGTGAAAGAGGGCGTGAGAAATCCATTAAAGAATCTTGAATTGATAATTCCTAAGACCTGCGGTTGCATCTTGTATTCCCAGTAAAGTCTATATATTATTATTAACTTGTTATTTCAGGTGTCCATTATGTTCAAGTTACGTGATCTTGTGTGATGGACTTGTTTTTTTTTGGTAAAGATTTGATTTGGTATATAAAATAAGGTTTGTAAATTTTTTTTTTTAATCAATTTGCAATCAATTTTTTTTAAAGAAAAAAAATTACACGATGAGTGGTAAAAAATCTAAAGGAAAGAAATCAATTAGTCCATCGTTACCCTCGGAAACAATTAACGAAATATTTAAAAAGATTGATAATCAATCAACTTTGTATTCATGTTTATTCGTTAATCGATTTTGGTGCAGAAGCGTTGTTCCAATTTTATGGGCAAAACCTAATCCTCTTTTATTTAAAACTGGATCTTCAAAGAGTTTGATAGAATCTTACGTTTCATGTTTTAATCAAGATGAGAGAAGAATTTTATTTAGTAATGATGAATTATCCTCGGTTGATGATGATTTTTTACATTTACCAAGTCCTTTATTCGAATATGCTGCATTTTTGAAAGAATTAAATTATCCTGTTTTACGTAAGGCCGTTCGTAAATGTTATAAAACATTGGGAAATTATGAATTCAGTAAAAAAATTAAACCAAAAATACCTGGCCTAGAAGTCACCCGGCAAGCCACTATAATGAAAGCTTTATGTAAATTGTTCATGAGAAGCTCTCATTTAGATTCTGTGATTTTAGATTCTATTGATGATATTCCTGCTATATCGATATTTACAAGAAGTCCTTCACTTGCGAATCTCTCACAACTAGTAGTTCTGATAAATAATGAATCAAGTAATACTTCAATTCTTGTAAAAAAGTTATCTGTTATCTGCACGGGAATACGTCATTTAAAAATCGAATTATCCGTTGATGATCCAAGTGAAGCTGAAAATTTGTCAACGTTAATACGTGCTCAACAAAGTCTTTTAACTTTCGAGTTGACAGGTTTTGCTCCGAGAATCAATCCTATCCTGTCAGCATTGGAATCTCAATCTTCTTCTTTAACTTTTGTGAAATTTAATAATACTAATTATCAATGGGCTTCTCTTGATGTGTTGGGTAAATGTACAAACTTACGTACTATCGAATTTCACTCGGAAGATCAAAAAATCTCTCAAGAATTGACTGCTAAGGAAATTACATCTACAACGGTCTCGGGTGTTTCATTTTCTCTTCGAACTTTGAAACTAATCAATCAAACTCCAAAAGTTGCTTCTGCTGTTATAAAGACTGGTGGAAGTTCTTTAAAGAGTCTTTGGATAAACACGATAAATACCGAAGTTGTTCAAGCTATATTGAGATCTACTACTCGAATCGTACATCTTTATTTAGATGTTGCTGATATCCCTGAAATTAACATCGATAATTATTTACAATTGATTCATGGACTTAAATTGATCAATCTTCGTTTATCTTCAATTAACATGAAAAATCTTGATGCCTTGTTAACAGCAATGGTTAAGATCGTACCTTCCTCATTACGTCATTTTGAATTGGAACAGGATTACTCTTTACCTGCGCTAGGTGAATTTTTGTCAAATTGTCCTGTACCATTCAATGAATTATCTTTATTCCCAAATGCAGCCATTGATACTGAATATTTAACAACTGTTTTGAGCTTCACCAAAGAAAGAAAATCTTTAAAATATTTACATCTTAATTTGTCATGGGAATATGGACTAGCCACTGGAAAATTCACTAGGGATATGGATAAAGAGATACAACAATGTATTTATACTATTAATCTTGATTTGCTTAGGTGTGATTATGAAACACCTAAAAAGCGTATTGTTACTTAAGTTTATATGGATGGTTTTTTCATTTTTCGACGCGATGATTTTAGTATCTAAATTATCGTGCGAGTTATTTATTTTTGGTATCATGCATTTATTGAATGGTATCTTTGTAAAATAGTTCATATATATCATTTTTTCCTAGGATATTTTTAGATGAACTTATTTATGTGTACATATATTTGGCATTTATTTTTGGTCTCTTTTTTTTTAACGTATTTTTCAATCTTGGCTTTTTTAAAAGATGTACATATGCAATATACAAAATAAAAATAGCAGATACTCGTTCAATGTGTATAAAAATAATCTATGCCTCTTTGAAATCTTTGCATTATTGAAGATATTTCACGCAATGCTATTCCAGGCCTAACATTTACGTAACAAGTGATGATATAAATATGTATATCAGTCGGTCCAGATTAGAGTTGTCTGCTGCAGGGTTGCAACTTTGCATCTTGTTAGAATTAGTTGCAACCTTTGCGATACAAAGTCACAGAGTTGCAGGATTGCAAAAGATTGTAAGAACGCAATATCACGAAATCATATAGTTGTAAAATTGCTAAGTAGCTATAAGTTGTGTAAATTTGCTATATGAAAGTTAATATGAGGCCATTCGCATATGGCTTCCTACATCAGGAGATTAAACAAGGTAGGTATATACGGTACACTTCGGCAACTAAAAACCGCGTAATTCTTCACTACCTTCGACAATCTACAGGTACACGAAACTGCGAAACTAATTATTTTTTAACAACTGCAGAAATAGTCATCAATAAAAAACAATGAGTAAAATAACCAATTTATCGCCTTCGTCAAAGATAAAGATGCATAAATAATTGCGATTCTGTAAAATGTCAAGGCACTCAAATACGAATTTATTCAAATAATCTTGCATCTTCATTTGCATCATTCTCGGAAAGTTCTTCAATATCATTGTCGTCATAATCATCTGTTTTGCTTCCATCTCTTTAATCATCTTGAATTTCCATATCATTCTTACTTTGGATTTGTTTTGCATTTAGTTGTGTCTATAATAGTATAAAAAAGTAATACTTAATAAAAAGCTTATTAGATATAAATATTTATAAATGAATACTTGTCAGGAAAATAACAATATTTTTCAATGGACTCTTCAGTGCACTAAATATTTTTACCATTTGGATTTAATAAAAATGCAGCAGATTGAAAGCGTAAAGGCAATTAGTGGTGGTTTTAAGTAATCTTCCTAAACATAACCTTTATAATAATCATATTAATAGTTGTAAGATTGTTATCATCAACGTTCCATAATTAATTATATGCTTCAAAAGCTTGAGAACTTATTTTTCATTTTGTAATTTTTGTGTTTACATTTGTTTTTGCTCTCTGGAACTTTAGAGAAAATTTTAAAAAGTGCAAGTCATATATCTTTAGCAAATGTACTTTGATGATGTCCTATTTATTTTTTCAAGATACTACAAAGTTTAAATTGAAAAATCACTAAAAAGATCATTATTACAAGTGTTATAATTAGGGATTTTATATGTATTATTACTTATTATTGGTCGTCTCATTAAGCATGATTTACCAACTTGATACATTTGAATTAAAATATAATTACACAAAATTTACATATTAACTTGCAATTAAATAAATATATTTAATATTTGAAGATTTATAGAATATATTTATTAATAAAAATTAAATTAATTTTTGATTATATATTGGTTAAAAAAATCTCAAAGTTGGTCAATTTTTTGAAAAAAAAATTAAAAAATTAAAATTTTTTGTTATAATTAAGTATTTTTTGTACTACTACACAAGTATCTTGGTGTAACTTTTGTGTATAAACCTACAAAATTTCAACTATGATTATTATGTAAAAAAAGAAGTTATAATAAAAAGAAAATTACTTATTTAAATTAGTTTATTTTTTTTTTTAAAAATATTAAGGTGAGTACTTGCAACTCAGAATTTTATTGATAGTACATTCAGCTAATGGTTGCTTTACAACCATAGGAGGCAATCATAGAAAGAGTGTACAACTAGTTACTTATACAACTTTAGTCATTGTCTAATTTAAGTAGTCCACCCAAAGGTTTTACACTAGCTGCCATACCTGGAACCTGCTTGTAGGTTCCCTATTTAACCACTCTGTTTCCATATCCACCCACCTACC
>CAJVQA010003985.1:0-18373 GCA_910591915.1 Cetraspora pellucida | reverse complement strand
TATGGAATATAATGAGCTGCTGACTCCACTAATGATAATTTTTTATGGTAATTTTTTGATTATTATACGTAGTGCAAGCAAGCTTGCTGGTTGAGTTTTTCGCACTTAAGCAATAAAGTTACACTAAGGATTCTTTAAATTCGATAAATAAAGTAGGTGTTGTAATAAATCAAATTCTAAGTATATTGATAGGAAAATTTTTTGAGAATAAAAAAAGGTTAGTCCTTTAAATTGTGATTTTTATTATATCCATTTAACGTTAAGAAAACAAGCATTTATACGCAATGACATAAGATTTGGGCCAAGTTTGCATTAATACAAGTTCATATGATCATAAGTTACAGGAATATATGTGATAGTACATGTCACCATCGTTAATATTAACCTATTTGAATTGGTTTTAAATTATGTTAATAGTGATATTAATGAGAAATCATATTAAAGTTGACATAAAAATTTGTCATGTGGCTTAAGTCGATATTAACGAAGGTGACCTGTATTTATCTTTCTAAGATGTTGTCATATTTTCTGATCTCTCAATCATGCAGATCATCCTGGAGCTTTCAAATTAATTATTTGACTCAGTACTGACTGCGACACATATGACATTTAATATATGTCTCTGGTCAGGGTTGAGTCTAGTAAATAATAAATAATAAATTTGAAAGTCCAAAGTTTAATTGTCTCTTGGTGTCGCCCATTTGATTATCAATCAATTCAGACCTGCATAATAAACCTGTAAAAATACATAAGAACACATAAGGAATCTTACCTTTGTGAAGTGGGGAAATGAGATGTTATATTTATATAAGTTTATACATATATGCCTACCATTTCCGAATCTCCGAATTTGGATTGTTTGAAAATAAGAATCTTAGATACTATGTACATATGTAGCAAAACAATGTTATCTATTTGTATAACCCTATATTATTATTATGTACCGCATAACAGAATTAGAGATTGGCATCATGCAGTGATAAGGTGCATGATGTCCATCTCTAAGCAGGACGCAACAAATAAAGATCTTAAAGCACGTCGTACGTACGTAATTAAAAATATGTCGAACAGGATCGGTTTAAATTTTGTGCATAATCGCCTTCCAAACTCCGATTCTTTGTTCGTTAAAATATTTACATATATGATAGACATAAAAGAAATACTATATAAAGCATTTTACTTCCTTCTTTATAAAATGTGCAGTACAAAATGCGTTCACATACGTACGTACATTATTAAATTCTTTTAATAGATTTGTTCCACGAAAATCAGATCGATCTTATGCCTTACATTTTTAAATCCCTGGTAATTTTGTATATTGGCAATTGATTTTTGATATATTTATATAAGATTAACTCTAAATTATGACAAGTACGGTCGGACCTTGATATAATCACCAGGTCGGGAAATAAAAATTTGGTGATTATAAAAAGGTTGTGACTATATCAAGAGTGACTATAACAATATCTAACTGTATTTATATAAAATTCAATTGAATACGCGTGTATAGGAACAAAAGATATTCATTTTTATCTTTCATTAAACAAAGAACAAAATGAACCATTATCCATGAGCTATATTAAGAACTTGTATAACGTGTAAAAACTATATTTGAATTATTTTTTTCTAAACTCCTATAGAACCCAATCTCTAATTTTAATTGCATGTGAATTCATTCCAAATGATTATTCCTTTAAAAGTAACAAATTAATGTCAAGGTCATTGTAGTTAGAGTAGATTAGTATCACAGAATTAGGTGTTTAGGTGTGTTTATATAGTAAAATTCAATTTAATCGGTGATTATCATACGATTTATTTCTTTTAGCTAACTAAAGTTAAGTACTAAAACTTCTTAGTTTCAGGTTGAATTTTTTTGTTTCCTAGTTTGGAAACACAAAATTGTATTTCGGACCCTGATAAAACAAAGTCTTTTAGATAAAGAAAAGGTCGCACGCACATGTATTACGTATTACGTACGTAAGCGCACTCCACACGTGCTTAAACGTCATATGGACGTGCTTCTAAAACTTGAGGGTCTCGGTTTGAAATTCTATGCCTACCAAAATCATCTATGCAAAATGAACTGCGGCTCAAAAAATTTTAAAATTCTTTATATAAAATAAATTCTACTCTGAAATTAAGATAAAGAAATTTCAAAAAAATCCAAATAAGTACCGTTCCCATTTATAGCTGATTTTTATTTACCAGATAAAACAATCAGTCATTCAAAGACACGTTCAAAAATTCGGCTAATTATCCTCATAAAAATGACCATATTTGTGTATGATAAAGGGATAATCACTTGAAGCGGAATAAAGTATCCTTGTGGTATTTAGTTTCTTGTATGTAAAATTTGATTACGTGGGTACTTTTATTCAGCATATAAACTGTCCTTTCTTTTTTCTATATTTGCGATTTTTTATATTTTTCTTTTTTTCTTTTGGAATTTTATTAACATGCCTAAGTATCGCAATAAAAAAACAACTATTGCGACCTCCTTTCCTACGTTAGCCACAAGATCCTCAATTATAAATGATTTTAAGCCATCATTTCCTCCAAAAGTTACAATCGATGAATTGATTTCAAAATCACTTAGTAACTCTGATTCTAAATATAATAGAACTCCTAATCCATTTATTATTTATCGTAAAGTTTTTAATCGTGAGATATCAAAATTGAAGCTTGATCTATCTTTAAAAGAGATTTCGACGAAAGCTAGTGAGAGTTGGAATCATGAAACTGAACACGTCAAGAATGCCTACAGAAAACTCGCTGAAGATGCAAAACTTTTATTTAAAAATGTTGCCCCTTTATGTGTTGTCTCTGATAAACATTATGATTTGAATAAAATGAATAAAGATAATTCTAGTAAAGGTTTAAGAATTCTTTATTTTGATCCAAATCGTGTCGATAACAACGATGATCAGGAAAAATGTGTAGAAAAAGAAATTAATAACTATGATTCAACTTCAATATCTAATACAAATATCGACGCAATGTTAGGTGTAAATACTTTTAATTTTGTACCTACTCCTATGAATGATACACAATCTACACCACTTACTACAAACTACGATCCTTCAAAGTTTGAATATAATAAAAGTCCAAGTCTTGAATCAGAACTTTCTATTCCATTAACTCCAGAAAATGGAAATTACTCTAACTCATATTATCAATCTTTATGGAATTCTCCAACCGATTTATACAGACATCCTCTCGTAAAACAACTTCTCGCACGGATACAATATTTGGAATACCTTTTAATTAATAAAATCTATGAATGAAAATAATTGCATTAATAATCAAAAATTCAAGATTCAAAGAAGTATCATTTAATGCAAATCTATGTAATCATGCTACTGTATACATAATAATAGTATTTTTATGTAAGCTTTAAATATGATTTTATTTTTTCATCTATGTTTAATATGATAGCACAATAGAAATAATGAATGCTAGTCAAAATATTGTATATTGCAAAGGTTATTTTATCATTACGCCTGTTCTCGGTATAGATCTACATAAAAAATTTTATTAATAAAGTTGAGATCAAGAAATATTTATTCAGCAAAATAGTTATAAGAATAGATTTAAATTGATCTCGATCATGGACCAATCTTATTAAAAAAGTGTTGCTCGAAAACACTTGATAATTTCTACAATTTGGTATTTGTATAATATAGTTACTAAAAAGCTAAAATCTACTACGTAACGTTTCGGAAAAACGTCATGCCCTGATTTGTACGTGATCAATGCGAGTGTTACACAAAAGTTTTTCAACATAACCATTTCGGCTTCTTCTTTTGGAAATAAAGACTAAAACCGTTACGCATTAAATTAACACGTCTTTTAAAAGGATCATTCTGGTATAATCTAGGTTTGTGTAATTCAAATTTTGTTATTGATCCATTGTCAGCTTTATTGGGAAATACGTAACCAAAACCGTTAATTTTAACTAAAGGTATTTTATACTTATTATAGCTTTTTTTTCATTTTGAATTGCAATAAGGTATTTTTTCAATAATAAAATTTTATAAATCATAATCTCAGTCTAATAGTTATAAATCATAATCTCGGTCTAATAGTTATAAATCAACTAGGTAAATAGGTTCAGCGATTCGAGATTCGGATAAACCAACTGCACAGAATTTGTGAGAAACTGCGCAATGTAAATCTTACTATTCAGGTAAGTTGCCATAATTATGGTTAGCTTGCATAATGTAATGTTTTGCGGACGGACATCCGAATTGGAACACAGAAAATAAACAACAAAAACCGTTGATATTATACAACTAATCTGACACCTGGTTTGCAACACATAAATTAATTGTTTTATTTATTGCACACCAGGTGTCGGATTAGTTGTATAACATCAATAGTCTCTCATGTACAAAAGATATTGTTACTCCCAAACTACCTCTTATACATATAAGAACTGATGGCTGAAGAAGATATTAAGTAAATTTCTTTGTCGTCCTTAAATTAATACATCAATAATTACTATTAGAGCTAATGAGGATTTGTTGTGATTTGCACTTACGAAAAAGGTAAATGACATAAATATCTATGAAGATACAAATAGACGTATAACATAAGTATAATTTATTAACGTTAATAGTTGTTCGAGATAAGGTCTAAAGTAGTTTTTATTATAAAGATGTACCAATTTATATAAAAAACTCAAGCAGATTTGTAAGCAAGCAAAATTTTATGCTTTAAACCTGCTTTATTTTAGCATTTTAACATCCATAACAAGACTTATTTACATTACTAGTTACGGCTTATTTTTAACCCAATTTTTTATATAGATGTAACTAAATGATATCATAAATTTCTATATATATATCTATTGTACAGTTCTGATTAGGTATTTAAAACATGTGATGATTAGGATTTAAATTTAAGCCTCAGAATATCCAGGTTATGATGCATCGCATGATTTAAATCGGTAAAAATGGTTTTTTTACCATCCCCAATTATTCATTATTTACTAGCCAAATTAAAAATGATTTGAAATAGAATGTTTTAAACCAGTTTTATATTGCTTCAAAATGTTTTTTTTTACATGATTTAAAATATCGTCACTGATATTCATATCATGATTAATAATAATAATCATGATTATAAATTCGAATCTTTTTTGACTTTTTGACTTTTGTAACACAAACTAATGGTGATATTGGAATTGAATTTAACTAATTAGATACAGTAATTTCGGCTTCATCCATCAACACCATAATCAACAATGTTTTATTACAGTATTAAATCAAATTAAAAAAAAAGAACATGAAAATAATTAAAAAGCGATTTTTTACCATTCCTATTATTTACTAGACTCGGCCCTGACCTGAGACGCAAATGATACGTATGTAAATTTCATATGAATCGCAGTAAATACTGATTCAAATAATAAACTTGAAAGCTAGAAGTCTGATTTTCCTTTGGTATCACACAAATACTGCATACCAAAATAGCGGGCATCCGTCACTATTTTGACCACGTACGCGTTATTTAAGGTACGCCTAGGGCGTTATTTCGAGATAAAGTATTAATTTCGAAACTCTCCTGATTTACCGCTGTATATTCATATATTACCAATACAACATGTAATACTAATTCATTCATATTAACGCTCATGCCCGCTATTTCGAGAATTTAAGGTGCTAGAATTCATTTATTCCGATTAATTTAACCCAATAATTGTGTGGAACCAATTTTTTGTATTAATTACTGTGAATAACTTTCATTACATTGTATATGACTTCATATTCACCCGGTTTATCTGCAGTTCAGTAACAGGAGTGACTGTTCAAATTCGTAGATTTTTCCGTTATAATTACACATGATTATCAACCAATCGTATCTCAAATTTTAGTAAATCGGCAAATCAGATTGTAAAAAAAAGCCGTGGATTCACGGGGATTCAAAGAATATGTTATAAGGTGAAAAGGAAGCATTTAATTCATCCGTTAAATTTACTCTCATTTCGTCGAAAGTTAAGTTACCTGGCCTTTAAAAGAAGTATTGTAAAACGTATAAAAAAATGATTTATCAATTGTGTAACTATATCGGAATATCTACGAATTTGAACGGTCGTTCCTGTTACTCGAAGTAGGAACAGTTATACGTTATTTTCAACAAATCATATAGCAAATCAACTAATTAGATTACAAAGTTAATTCAATACGTAATAAGATATATGATCTACAAACTGCAGGATCAGGATATATGAGGATCATTCGTTGTTTTTATAATAGACAAAATATTTTGTAATATTCGGGTAAACTTTGGTGCTGGCTACATTATTCAATTATAATTGGCATAAAAAAAATATTTTTTCGGGTAAAGCCGACATATGGCGTGTTTCGGACTGATTCGGGATTAATCAAAGTTCACAAGTTTGATTGGTTAAAGTACAGGCGACTATGGCCTAACGCATTCTCATTTAATTTTTCTTTTAGATTATCTCGATCTTTTTATTATGAAAATCGAATTTTCATTTTATAATTGAAAAATGTCAATCATGTTAAAAACTCATTTTTCAATCGTAAAAATGGGCTGTTTCTATTGAAAACACCCATATATTCATGTAGCTTATGATCATATGAACTTGCATTAATGCAGCTCGGCTTGAACCTTATGTCATTGCGTATAAATAAAATTTTTTACTCTCACAAATTTTTATATTAATATACGCAGAGTTTTCTTCCAATTTGTTCATCGAAATTTTGTGTAACGATTACTTAAGTACGAAAAACAAATATTTGCCAACAAGTATTCTTAAACTATGAAATAACAATCAAAAATTACCATAAAAACTATCATTAATGAGGTCAGCAGCATATTATATTATATTCCACGTAAAAATATATCCATATTATGTTCAAATTTTATTTTGAAAAAAATGATTCACAACAAAATTTCGGATTTTTTTTAAAGTAGAATTCCGCGAAAAATACTTTTTCCGAATTTATAAATGCAGCACTAAGGTCATACTTACGAAAAAGGTCATTACAGAAAAAGAAAAGGGGGAATAAGAAAACGGGTTCATTTCTTGCTTCGAGATGCAAAAATACTAACATTAAGAATTTGGTGGGTGAAGAATAATCATTTGAAATTTTCAGATATGGATCTAAAAAAAAAGAACACTTTTGTCGATCTTTCTTAATATGCTTGACTAAGTATTATATTAGTTTTTCAAGCCCAGTGTGTAAAATTAGATATACATATATGTCGGAAAAATGTAACAAATTCCGAAACTACACTACTTCAGTGTAAATTAAATTTCTCAATAAAGTTGGCCTGAATTATGGTTAGTGTAAATTGTCACGAATTCTACCAGACTCTTATTACTATGATACATGATTCTATTTATCTCTTTTACTTATATCTTAGCTAAGCTTTTTAATATACTGTACTTTCGTTTCAACTTAAATATGATTCTCATACTATACAATAACAATTTATGTGTTGCGCAAAAAAATTCCAAAAACTACAATTCCTTTATAGGGACAAAGTATAAACAAGTATAATATTAAGAAAAATACTGCATTTCCTAAATTATTAGCATCATTCAATTGTGTACGTATATATAAATAACGCTTTATTGAAGTCGATAGTTTAGGAAATAAAATATTGGATTTCATGGTATTACATGCACGAGGTTTATCGATTATGATCGACAAAAAAATTCCTTTCGTATAAACTTTATCTGACCTAACGCTAACCGTAGCTTTAACTCAAAATTAGCTCAATTATCGACAAAGACTGTCACAATTTTTCATACGTATCTGCTTGTTATGTTCAAAGTGGTCATTTCAGACGTAATCTCTAATTTTAGTGAATAAATTTCGGTTAAATGTGATTTCAAGTGTCTGAAGTAGTAGAACAACATACTATCCACAAATATTGATACACAAGGTGATGAAATATATATGCGTATGAAAGTGCTACTATAAACAGTATTTAGAAAAAATTATTTGATAAGGTAATATGTTCTGATTTTTTATGAAATTATTTCCTCCTTACATAACATATAATAATTGTCAAACACAAAAGTCAATAACTCATTAGATAAATTATTCAAACGTTTTGCAGATGCTTTTAATCAATTGAATTTCATTGATGTGAATGATGCAAATGGGGGTACTTTGGCTTGATGATTGTTACGAACACGGAATTGGAGCGGGAAAGAATAAGAATAAAGCATTTATTCATTATAAAAAATCTGCAAAGATGAATAATCATAATGGAATGTATCATGTTGGTTATTGTTATTATTTAGGAATTGAAGTTAACATCGAAAAACATAAATCATTTGAGTATTATTTGAAATCAACTGAGGAAGTTAATTCTATGGGAATTTAGAAAACTGCAATTTGTTATTTTTACAGAATTGGTGCGGAAAAGAGTAATGACAAGTTCGAAGAGTGGTTTTTAAAGTAAACTATTTGTTAATATTCATCAATATAATTGAATTTTACTTTTTAAGGTTAGAAATTCAACCTATTTAATTTTTAAAAAGTATAAATATTAATAGTTCTTGATTATTTAATATGACTCAAAATCATTTTATTCCCTTTGGTCTAGTCCTTAAGTATAAAAAAACATTTATTAATATCGATATTTTAAAATAAACTATTGAAATTCGCGAATATTTATTATTTAATTTCATTTAGCATACTATAGTTAGAGAGTATAAAGTGAATTCACTAATCTAAGTATTTGAAATAAGCTATTAAAATTCATGAATATTGCTATTTAATTTATTTTAAAATCCTGTATCCGGTGAGTATAAAGAACACTAATTAAACCAGTTATTTTAAATAAGCTATTCAAGTTCATGAAAATTCACTATTTTGATTTACTTAGTCAGTGAGTATAAAGGACATTTATTATTCTAAATACCGTATTCACGCAAAAATAAGCACACCTATGATGACTTTGGCTCGCTTACAATAATTTTGGCCCGCTTTATATGTGAAAAAAGATGCTTGTTTCTATGAATATATTATCACCAATTTAAATTTTTGCATAACATGCAATCTTATTGTAAGAAAAAAATTCACTAAGAAAAAACATCCTACTATTAGGTTAGGGTATTGCAAGTATCATAAATTACTACGCAAGTAACCTTCTTTGTAATATACATTCTTGGTTTATTTAATATGGTATTTTGTAAAAAGTTCAGATACAAATCAAAGACTAGTATTTTGTAAAAGATTTTTGGTTGCAAATCAAAGATCAATTATAATTTTACTATTTTTTCTTGTTAATATAAAACTTTTTTGAGTTCTTATAATTTTGATTGCAAACATAAATATTACAACAAATTTATGAAATTATAATTTCTAAATTTAAGTATTCAGTTCTTAAAATTTTTAAATTTTGGCAAATTATATGATTAATGTTAAATCTCAAAAAAAAAAATTCTTGAACTTTGGTATTAAGTTAAGGTTTTGTCTTTAGTTTTATTAATAATTTGTTATAGGCAACTATATAAATTAACACAGGCCAGAATCAATTTACAAATTTTTTACAATAATGAGACTCAGATTATAAACAAAATTATTATTTAATTTATCTAAATTATTTACATTCTAAACCTACTAGAATGGTTAAATTTTATTTATATTTAATAATATAAAACATAATAGTAGAAGTACTATAGATATCTGTTTGAATAACCATTTGAATAACCATTTAAATAGCTTTTTATTGACTTTTTCTTATAGTAAAAATTATAAAAATTTCTTATATATTGTTAGTTAAGAAAATTAAAGTATATTGTAAGTACATAATATTTTAAGTTGTAGTATTAGCCTAGATGTATTATTAAGGTTTGTTGATTAATTACAAAATAATTAGTTAGAAATATTATTTTGTTATTCCTATTCTGATAGTTTAATTCAGTATGGTTTTCAAATTTGATTATATATATTTTGAAATTATTGGATTAAGAATTTTATTGTAATATTAGTTGATAGCTAATTGCTAATAGTATATTTTTGTATAGTATTAATTAATAGAATTAAAACAAATTCTTGTATTGTTGTATATATATTTAATAATTTCTAGTAAAATTGTTTAAAAAAAACATAAATAGTTAGTAGGTTTATTATATAGTTTTTGTAATTGTATAGTTATTATATCTAATTGTAAGCAGTTAAAAAATTGTTGTATTGTATTAATAATAGTAAAGTTAAATATATATAAGTTTGAACTATAAGTCAATATAGTTGGTTATTATATATATTGCATAAAATGCAATAAGAATTGAAATATATTGTTAAATTAAGAGAATATAAATAAGATAATATAAGTAGTATTACTAATATAGATTTGTTTTTAAAAGTTTTTATAATATAGAATAAAACTGATATATATAAAATGTAAATTTTTTATAATTTTTATTAAGAAAGAACAAAGTAACATTTTAGTTAATTTGTACAGAAAAGAATAAAATGTTTTCTATTTAATATTGAAAATATTATATTGTTGTATTATAAATATTGCTAATAGTTTTAATTATTCTATATATAGTTTACTCTATAAAATATTTATTATAATAAAAATAATATAATAGATTATATATATTATTATAAAAAAAACTAAATATATGTAATTGGTTTTTTTTTTAATTAAACTCATATATTTACTATCTACATCTAATAAATTATGTTTTTTTTTTTTTTGGTATTAAGGTAACCTTTTTGGTCTTTTGATTTTTATTAATCACTTATTGTTATTGTGGTTCAATGAACCACTACAAGAGAGCATACAATTGGCTACACATGTAACTTTTCTATATTATCTATTTAAGGAGTCCACCTGAAGGTTCCTTACCAATTGCAGTACCTAACACCCCTGCTTAAATGTTCTACTTTAAACCCTCTGAACCTGTAACCTGTATTAACATCACTGGTCATCTTAGATATACAAGATCATTGTCCTCAACCTTAGAACTAATTTATCCTCAAAATAAACCTCCTAGAGCCTTCTGTACTCATTTTTACAGCTGATCTAGGTATCACTATGGCAGAACCAACACTTGCGGTCAGAGCTAACTATTAAACTGCTATACCCTTGTAAAGTTCACTTAGACCCCAGTATCTACTTCATAGCATAACCTCAGTACTTTAGTATACTCCTGCCTTTTCCTCTGCTCTTTTACCAAACTCCCAATTCAGATAGCCCATGTAGGACTATGACCAGTCCATTGGTATATCAGGTCAGCCCGATATCCTTTTCTTCCAGTTTATTCTGGCAGCCTGGTTGGTGGTACCTCTGAGACTCCCAACCTAGAGGTTCTTGCTTGTCCAGCTATTAGGACCAGGTACTAGACCTGGATATCTGTTTCGTCAAGCTAGCCTTTACAATAGGGCTGTCAAAGATCCAGTTACCTCTCTACTCAGATCTTCCCAATAGACTTCTTGTTATTCAATTTCAACAAATTTACATGGCCACAAGAACTTATTTAGTGTTTGCACTGCCTGATTTGTCAGTTTGCATTCCTCCATGTAACTTCAACATTGCACAGATGCCCATAACCTGCTAGTTATGCTGGTGTAACCACCATTACAGGTATCCTAACCCAATCGTTAGTAACAGTTGCTATAATATAAATATTACATAGGTGATTATTCAAATTTTTGCCATCGATAGGATTTGAACACCCAACCTACCACTTGGAGGGTTGATAACCTGACCACTTCACTAGGTTGCCACACTCTTCTAACAAATAATGTTTTTATAACTACTAACTAATATAATGTACAGATTTTACATACCAAATGCATACAAACTGACAGTCAAATTTATACAAATTAACAATTAAATTCATAAATAACACTTATAATTAAATTATAATATTTTGTGACCTAGTAATTTAAAATATGTAAATTAAAATTCAAAATAAGATAAATCAAATAGTATCAAATTTCTATAATTTAAATTACTAGGTCATAAAATATTGTAATTTAATTATTAGTATTATAATAAAATTAACTATTAGTTTGCATAAATTTGACTAACAGTTTGTACAAATTTAACTGTCAGTTTGCATAAATTTGACTACTAGTTTGTATAAATTTGATTATTTGTTTGTATAAATTTGATATACAAAATCTGTACATTTTTAATTTAATTTTATTTTATTTTTTAAATATTAATAATGAGGCTATGCCTTTAACTTTATCGAAATTCAATTAAAGTTTTTATAAAGAAAAGCTTGCTTTTAAATTACATATAAAGAATAAAGACTTAGACATATAATTTATAATCTAAACTTACAAAAGTAATTAAAGCTCATTTAGATTTAGATATTGGTAATAATATAAAAAAGAGAGATGTGATATTTAATCTATTGGATAGTTTAAAAATCAATTTTGATAATAATTTGTAGTATTGAAATAGAAGGTAAGGGTAAACTAGAAGGAAAATTATAAGTTAAATTTGTAACAAGTGTAGTTTGTGATTGTGCAGAATGTAAAATACAATATAGAATCTATATTTGTTTATATATTTGTTGGTTTAAATAAAGAAGAAATTTAATAAAAAGAGAAGTAGCTATATGATAAAAAATAGAAGTATTATGAATAGTAGAAATAAGAACAATAGGAACTAGGCCAGATAGAATAGAAATAAAAGATGGCATGTGTGAAGAGTTATACAATTTGAAGCTATTAAGTATAAGAATTTCTTGATATAAATTAAAAACAAGGTTGGTGGACATGTCAAGAGCAGTAGCATTTAAGATGCAATTAAGAGAATTGAAGATTAAATGATAAATTGTTTGAGTAAAAGAACAAAGAGTTCAACATAATGAAGAGTTAATTTGATTACATTGGTGACAAAGAAAAGAGTAAAAGAAGTTATGTTTGTAAAAAATGTGAGAAACAGGTAGTTCATTTAAGAGAATTTTAACATAGAAGGTTTTTAAAGTAGAAGAATAAAAGCTATGAGCAAAGTAAGAAACCTTTTGATTATTATTGATATAAAGTCAAGTGACTTCTTAGTTAATATTAGAAGCAATATTGGACCATTGTTGAAAATGATATTAGGATGTCTAAAGTGTTATGATATAAGCTTAACAGATAGTACAAATGAAGTATTGAATAAGAATTTTAATAGGAAATTGGTTAATAAATGAAGTATAACCAGAGTTGTAAGGTTTGTTAATTAAAAATATTAAAAAGAGTAGTATTTGGTAACTATAAGCAAGTTAGTTAGCAAGATTATTAAATAGATCATCTTAGTGTGCAATAACTTTATAAAAAGTAAGCTAAATATAGTATAAATTAATAAAGTTGATAAGAGTTTGCCAAATAGAGAAGTATAGGATATAAGTATAAGAGAGTTTAAATACTAATAAGCAGATACTGTAGTATTTGGTGATTATAGATTGTGTCAATAAAGATATAAACAGAACAGTTTCTAGGAGCAGTTATAATTGCTAAGAAAATAGCAAGAATTTTAGCTTTAAAGAAGTATAACCAAAGTTTAATTTGTGTTTAAAATAAGTGAATAATTGCAGAATTATTAACTTGAACCCAACCTATACTCATATAGCATTGAGAGATACCAAGCTCAATAACAGAACCATTAGTATAAAATGAAATAGTAGTTAGATTGTAGTTAGAATTAGTAATGAACTGTAAACTATTAGTAAGTTGATTAAACTAAAAGATACAAGGTAATTGTTGTAAGTTAATTAGTATTAAAGATGAGGATGGAATATGTAAAGGATATTAAATAGTTACAAAGTATGCAATATTAAGAAAGTTGGCATGTATGTTAAGAGTTTTGTTAGAATTGATATGGCAAGGTAGTTTTGTAGCCAGGTTTGTAAGAATAAAGATAGTGCATTTGTTGGTAATTGTATTAAAATTAAGTTAACATCCAGAACATATTGTAGTAGTAAAAAGAAAAGTAAAATATAGATTTGAAAACTGGGACTGATATAAGCAGTACTAGTAAGTAACAAGAATAAGATCTGTAGGGGTATTATGCCTTCTGGCCTTGTCAATAATTATTTGATCATTAAGAACAGTAAGTAATCAGGGTTTGGTATTAGAAGTAAAGTAACCAGTAGTATAAAAAAAATAATTTGTTTGAGATAGATTAAAGTGCATATAGAGTATGTTGGTGGGAATGGCTTGTAGTAATATTCTCAAAAGTGATAAACCATTAAGGTATAACACCTTTAGGAAGTTTGTTTAGTCTAGAAGAAATATGTTGTCAATATAAAAAATATGAATTATCATATATTGTAAGTTGATTGAGAAAGAATAGTTAATGATATCTAAGTTGTTTTTTGAAAATAAGATATTTGAAATGAAATGAGAGAAGAGATTTAAGAGAAATAGTTCTATTATTAAAAGTATATAGAATTTTATAAGTTGGGTTAGTAGAAAATGTTTAACCAATATGCTTAATAAGCTAAATAATTTTAAAGTTTGTAGTTAAATAGTTGGAACCATCAATAATTGAATTAGAATATAAAAAGATATTAGTAGAAGATCAGAAATTGGTTTGTAATTATTAAATTTGAATGCAAGTTGATGTATTTAATAGGTCAAGATTATTAAGTTGTTTAAGAAGGTTAGAAATATGATGTTGTAGTTAGATGTCTCAGATGTGTTTGATGTTGTAGATTTGAAGATACAAAAGGTTGCTAAAAGGTATTATATAACAAAGTTTAGCTTTAGGTTTAAAAAGATTGATATGCTAAGCAAAGATTTTATTACAAGTAGGTTGACTAACTACAATGTTTTAAAGATGATATTCAAGTATAGGAATAATAACTGTGTTAATAATATAATGGGCATGTAAGTCAATAATACATTTGGTTTTAGCAATTTGAATAAGTTAAAAGGATTCAACAATAAGCAGTTTTGTTTATTTAGATTACCTATTGTCCAAGCTAAACCAGCAACCTAAAAATTTAAAAGATTGTTTAGGAAAGTAAAATAAAAAAATATGATTATTATAAGAGATAGAGGTGTAATAAGATAGAGGATTATTGGTAATTAGAATAGATTTTGAGAAGTTAACTTGAATGTTAGTTATAGCATAAAATGATTTAGCTATGGATAATATGTTAAAAAGCTTAGTTTATAATAAAGCAACCCAAAAAGTATCATCTATATATGCCAAAACAGAGTATTGTTTTTGTAATAAGTTGAATGTTCAGAGTTTAATATTAGTAGCCCAAGAGAATTGTAAGGTATAACTAGGTACTTGTATATATATATATGAGATAAGTGGATTATAATATATAGTTTCATCTTAATCAATACTATTGTAAACTAGGTATAAAAGAGTAAAACCAAGGTTAGTAATAACTTGATTTTGGTAATTAGTTAGAAGATTAGAGAGAATATTAATAATAGATAAAGGTAGTGCCAAATAAGAAAATAAATATTTAAAAAGAGTAAAGTTAACAGAATTATATGCTTTACTCATATCTTATGAAAGTAGCCAAATGTCTTTATAATTGCAAATAGCATCTTCAATAAGATTATTAAGAATATGAATAGAAATTAAAGTGCTATTGTTAGGGAGTGCAATATAATTAAAAGGTGAAAAAATAAGATTAGAAGAAAATTTAGGCTTAGTCTGTTTGTAAGAATATTAGTATATAGTTTGCAAATATGTTCAACAAGACTAATAGGTCAAATGAAATTAAGATTACTATTAAAGAAGTTACATTTGGGAATAGAATAAATTCTGCTATGTTTCTATTATTTAGAAATTTTGGTTTCAAGAAAACAATAATTAAAAAGACTAGTAATGACAGAAATGCATTCAGAACTAATATGTTTAATTATTTTATAACTAATGCCTTTAGGACCACAGGCTTTGTTGTTAAGAAGCTGGAAGAGTGTTTAAGAAAGTTCTTCATTTATGATAGGAGAGTTAAAATATTAATACCAGGTTAGGTTGATATAATGCAGTGGAAAATAGTATTGTTGCTAAAAGATATTAAAGAGAGTTTCATCAATAGGTCTAAATGCAGTTCAGTTGTAAAAATGTGATTGGACATATTGTTTAATAAGTAGTAGATCAGTTATAAGCTTATTAAACAGTTTTATATTATAAAAATAAACAGGTTAGTGGTAGCAGTTAAGAATATTATTAATAGCTTAAGTAGGATGTATTGTAAGAGTAACACATCTTTTGTTAGTGTTTTTATTGATTTGTTGTTAAAGTAAAAGAGAGTTTTTAAGATAATAAGCATGAAAAAGTTGTTTTTAGATAAAGTAAATATGTTGAAGCCATGGTTGAGTACAAGATGGGTTGGTGAAGTTAAGTAGTTGAAGGTCATATTGTGACTGTTTGTTAATTTGGAGATATTTTGATTAATGTTGAAGATATTAAAATGTTGAGTGAGTTTTTTAACAAGTTTGATATATAAATATGTTTTTTAAATAATAGATGTAATAGGGTACTGTATAGTGAGTATTAATAGTTGTAGCTATGTTTACAAGAAACTTTATTAGTCATAGTATGAGTAGTAGAGTAAATAATAGAGCTTTAAATTTTTTGTCAAGTTGTTTCAATACTTTTATCAGTTTTACTATTAATAGGAGTTTTGTGTAATAAGAGTTGTTAGGATAAGGTATTTGTAAAAGATTTTTAGTTCTTTGTAGACATAGCTTGTAGTTAAAAATGTAGTAACTAATACTGATATGTTTATATAAGAGTTTGCTATGGGCATGTGAGAATGTCCATATAGAAGAAAGAATTAGATGGTTACTAAAGATTGAGGTTTGGCTGTTATCAAGACTGTAAGAAAAAAGAAATTGTATGTTAAATTGGTCAGTTCAAATGTAGTCAATATGATTACTACTAGCATTATTAGACTAGCTAGAGTGTTTGTTATTAAAGTAAGCTTCAATATTATACATATTGGTGTTATTAAGAAAATTAATAAGTTATATTTAAAAGAAGAGTTGTAAGTATTATTTTGTATATTAAAATTACTAAGAAAAATAAAGTGGATGTAAAGTTGATAGCTTTGTTGGATTCAATTGATAATAGTACTTTGAGTTTGATTATAAGTAGAGATATCAGTTGATGACAGATATACTGAGATAATATAAAGCTTGATATTACTTTGAAAGAAAATATTAAGTACTATAGCACCTCCAAAATAGGTATGAATATTGTAAATATGATAATAGCAATGCTTTTAATAGAAGTAGAAAAGTTAGACCAATAGTAGATAAAGAAGTTATTATTACAAAAAAAGAGGTTAGTTTTGTTAGAGATTTTAGTTTCTGTAATGCTTGCAATAGATATATCATAATTAAGACAATAGTTGTACCAATCTTCTTTTTTAATAGGTTCATTGAAGTCTTTGACATTATGTGTAATAATATTAAAATAAAAATGATATGAGATTGAATTAGATAAAGGTGAAGAAAAACTGCAATCAGAAAGAGTTAAAAAATAATTGTCAAGAAATAGGTATAATAGGGGTAGAATTAAAAAAATTAGATCTAAGAGATAGGTTGTAAAATATAGAAAGAAGATATAGAGCAATAATAATGTGATCTGATAAAAGAGTGTTATTAGAAAGATATATGTGGGTTTTATTATAAGATGAATTAATAGAAAATGTAATACTAGATACAGTTTTGTTGTTGTATTTGTCAATATATTAAATTAAAGTTTGAATAGTTTGACTATAAGGAAGAAGTTGTAAATTGTAGTAAAGAAAAAATTGTTAAAATATATATGAAGATTAAAAATGTTATAAATGATCTTTCAAATTGTCTTCTACAGGTTTAGTTACTATATGCTTGGTTCTTACAGCTGTGCAAGGTACTATAGTCTGTTCTGTACATTGGGTCTGATTATTATTATCCTGGCCTTTCATATAAATAAACTTGCCTATCTGCCTACTTATATTATTTTTCTTATTAACTACAATAGCTGTATCTTTTAATAAGGTAGTAGCTACTTTAATGTAAATTGTAGAAGACAAAGAACTTAAAAAGAAGATTGTAAAAAGAGTAAGCCAAGAATTGAAACTAGTTGGAAGAAGGTTAAATTTTTTTACTAAAAATTTTTTAGTTACTAGATAGGCAGTATCATTAAAATATTTAACAATTTGTAAATAAATAGATTTTTGATTTTTGACAACATCAAAATAGGTAATAATTTGGGCAAGAAATTTGGTATCAATAATGTTTTTTGTAAAAAGATTATTTGTCTTCTTCTTGAAAAAAAACTGTATATTGTGATTTTTAGTAGCAGTTTGATAGTATAGAGAGAGGTAATAATAATTTTTTTTTTTTTTTTTTTTTTTTTTTTTTTTTTAAATGCCAAATCGTAACCTATATTTTATTAGCTTTTTGCATTACTA
>CAJVQA010003984.1:0-18373 GCA_910591915.1 Cetraspora pellucida | reverse complement strand
TGTAACTACAGACCTTGTTCCAAAGAACAATGTCATGTGACTGTTACACAAATGCCATGTGACCTGCCAGTCATGCTGGTGTGATACAGGTTACAGGTATCTTATTTCAACCAATTGCGAGAGACAGTTAACTGTAATACAGAGAGGATTTTCAAATTTTTTGTTGACACCAGGATTTGAACTCTGGACCTGCCACTTGGGGGTTGACAACCTGACCACTTCACTAGGTCACCACACCTCATAACTATAGTAATTTGTACTAGATAGATATAAATATTGATAAAGAGTATAATTGTATAAGTAACTTGTAATTAGGTCTTCTAAATAGTTGAATCAAAGTAGTTGTTTGTCTTTAGAAATTTTTATATACATGAAAATATATGCTTTCAATTTAAAAGACATGAGTTATCAAATATAATAAGTTGATCTAAATAAAGAATACAGTGATATTCAAGTTGTTTTTTGAATATTAAATATTTTGAATATGATGAAAGTAGTGATTTAAGTAAAATAGATTCTTCTTGAATAGTGTATAAGATATTGTATTATGGATTAGATGCAAATATTATATCAAGATGTTTGAAGAGTTAAATGATTTTGAAGTTAATAGTATGTTTGTTAAGCTCATTTATAATAGTTTATTATGTATCAAAATACTAGTAGGTTATTTTAAGGTTGTTGAAGCCTAATATAAGTGCTTATTCTTAAAAAATCAAAGGAATTAAGACTTTTGGTAAAGTTTGTAATATAATGTTGCAGTTAAATATCCTATATATTATAAATATTGTATAGTTAAAGATAAAGTAATATGCTAGTAGAAATTGTACAACTAAGTTTGGCTTTGCTTTTTACAAGTTCTATATGACTTGTAAGAATTTTGTTACATGTATTTTGGTTAAGAACAATGTTATAAAGTCTGTATTTAATTGTAGAAATAATAACAGTATTTATAATATAACATGTATATAAGTTAGTAATTTATTTAGTACTTGTAATTTTAATAAGATGTAATGATTCTGCAGTAATAAGTTTGGTTAGTTTTATTTATTTGTTGTTAAGTGTAAACCAATATTCAAGAAATTTGAATAGTTTGTTTAGTAGATAAAGATTAAGAAGATAATAATTATATATAATAAGAATATAGTTAGTTTATTATTATTTGTTGTTAGTACAGATTTAGAAGGAACAATTTGTATATTAGCTATGTTAAAAAATGATTTAGTTATAGAAAGAATTTGTGATATCTTGTTGTGAAAATGCAATCTAAAGAATATTATCCATATTAGCAATAACTAAACAGTATGAGTTAAGCATATTGTGTATTTGGTGTTTAAGGTTAGTTAACTAAGAAACTTGTATATTATATTTTTTAAAGTTGTTATAAATATATAAGATAAGTGGATCATAGTAAATTCTTTATAAAAAAGAAGTTATAGTTTCATTCTAATTAATACTATTGAGTACAAAATATAATAAGATAAGTTTAAGATTTATAATAATTTAATTTTGTTAATTGGTAAGTATATTAATAATAATATTTATAATAGATTGAGAAAGAGCAAGACACTTTAGAGATTTTTGAAAAAGATTAAGATTAACAGAGCTATATACTTTGCTCATATCTTAAGATAAAAGCCAAACTGGCTTATAGTTACATAATATGTCTTTAATAAGATTGTTAAGTATATAAATTAGTATAGATGTGCTGTTGTTAGATAGAGCAACATAATTATATAGTAAGAGAATAGAATGTTAAAAAAACATAGTACTAATTTTAGTAGTAATAATTTTTATATAAACTTTATAAATATGTTCAATAAAACTAATTGAGTGAATAAGGTTTAAATCACTATTAAATGTAATATATTTAGAAATAGAACAGATTCTGCTATGTTTTTACTGTTTGAAAATTTGACCTAAATTAAAGCAATAGTTAAATGAGCTGTAATAGCTTTAATACAAGTAATGCCAGCATGCTTAAGCATTTCATAACTAATGCCTATAGGTCTACAGAATTTTTTGTTAAAAAGTTGTAATAAAGTTTAAAAAACTTCTTCTGTTATAAGTAAGTTAAGAGAGTTATATTATTAAGTGTTGATATATAGTTGTAGTTGGTATTGTATATGCCAGAAGCTGTCAAACAATCCTTAGTCAGTTGGTTGATATACAGTTCAGTTATAAAATAGAATTGCATATACTGTTTAATAAGATTAGAATCTGTAATAAGTTGGTCAAAAAGTTTAATATTAGAAAATTGAATAAGAGCTTTGAAACAATTGAAAATACTGTTTATAGCTTGTTGGATTTGTTAACAAAGTAGTAATGAGTTTTCTGTATAGTGGGCATGATATAGTTGTTTCTAGATGTCTTGTATATATTGAATCTATGTAAGAATTTGAAAATGACTATTTGGATCAAAAATTTGAAAATTACAATAAGGTTTGTTATTAATTATCTTAATTCTAGAGTTTATTATATTTGTATTAAGATTATTGTAAGTATTTTAACAATTTTTATTAGATGTTCAAGCTCTTTAAATGATGTATAAAGTAGAATAAAGAAAGAGGAGTATTGGTAGTTGTAGCTATGTTTGTGTGTTTTTTTTGTTAAAAATAGAATATATTGCAGTATTGATTATTGAGTATTTAATTTTGTGCCAAATAGTTTCAATACTTTCATTAGTGTTTTTGTCAAGTGAAGTATTGTGTAGACTAAGATTATAAAAGAGAAGATTGTTTAATTGTCTGTTGATATAGCTTTATAGTTAAAAATCTGTAATTGATACCAGTGTGATAATGTGAAGGTTTGCTGTATGTATTAGTAAATGTTTAGGTAGATGTAAGAATAGAGTAATTACTGAATATTAAGGTGTTACTATCAAGTTTATATGAAAAAAAGAATTGAATATTAAATAAATTAGTTTAGATATAGTCAATATAATTATAACTAGTATTTTTTGACTATGTATAAGGCATGTTGTTAATATGTGAACTAAGATTAAATATGTTAAAGTGTTATAGATAATTAAGAAAATAAAATTTTGATGATGAGCTACAAGTGTCATCATGTGTGTTAAAGATACTAAGTATTATTAGATAAAGACTGTATTAAAAAGCTTGTTGAATTTATATGATAATAGTATTTTGTATGTTATTATGTTTTTGCATATTAGTAAAAGAGAAATAAACAGCTATAATTTAAAGTTTAATTTTACTTTTGAAAAACAGATTCAAACTAATTGCTCTATTAAGATATGTTTGGCAATTGTGTATGTAAAATTATAAACACTTTTGAATTATAATAGTAGCATCTTTTGCTAAGCTTTTTGAGTTAGTTCAAAATTAGATAAATAGGTTGTTGTTATAGAAGTGAAAATTAGTATAGTTAGTGATTTTGGTTGCAATAATACAGGCAATGTGAATATTATTATAATAACAATAATTCTGCCAAGCTTTTCTTTTAGTTACTGTATTAAACCTTTAATATTATATGCACAGATCTTTAGATAAAGGTCATATAAAGATTGTGTTAATATAGATGCTTGTAATATAAGATAATTGTTAATAAATAGGTCAGATAGAATAAAATAGAGTTGGAAGAATTTGATCTAAAAGAAAGATTATAAAAGATAAAAAAAAGATAAAGAGTAAATAACAGTATGATTAAGCAAAAAAAAGTTATTTGAAAAATATATATAGGTTTCATAATAAGTGTTGATAACAGAAAAAGTAATGTTAGAGACAGTGTTATTATAGTTATATTTGTCAATATGTTGTATATAGTTTGGCTATAAGAAAGAAGTAATAGGTTGTAGTAAAGAAGAAATTTGGTAAAACATGTGTAAAAATCATAAGAGCTTAAAGATATTGAGAATAATCTTCTGATATTGTTTTCTACAGGGTTGATTACCATATGCTCAACTCTTACAGCTGTGCAAGGTACTATAATCTGCTCTGTATGTTGGGTCTAACTGTTATTATTCTGGCCTTTCATATATAAAGACTTGACTACCTGCCTTTATATATTATCCTTCTTACTAGCTACAAGCAGTTGCATCTTTTAGTAAGATGACAGCTGCATTTATATATTTGTAGAAAATGATCAGTTTGTATATATTTTTGTTTATTGTTTATATAATGATAATAATAAATAAACTATGCAGTTTCCATTCTATATATTTATATTAATCCTTATATAGTTTTATCTTATGTTTATACTAACTATTTTACAATGTTCAAAGGTACATCTATATATATTAGCTTGTATTTTTCCATATTTCTAATTAGAAACTCCTGCAGTTATAAGCTTTTCAGATATTTGGAACTTTTTAAATGATCTTTCTAATTAGTATTCTTGTAAATTTCTCTACACAAATCTACTGTAATCTAATATGAATTATTTTGTATTTACACTGACTATTTTACAATGTTTAGGAGTATATCTATATACATCAGCTTGTATTTCTTCATATTCCTAATCAGAAACTCTCTGCAATTATTAGTTTTTGAATATAAATATTATAACATAGATTACTGCAGATCTGTTATTAACTTTACTTGGTTTTGTATTACAAATTACAGTCAATAAGCCAACATTTCTAATTAAGTTAATATACCAATTAAGATATTCAAGGTTTTTATCATTCAATATTCATTCCTGTTAGGAATTAAATCTTAGATCTTGTTATTTAGAATGCAATAATTTAATTATTTTACTAAGTTGCCATATTCTAAATAATTTATTTATTAAATACTCTTTTATTTATAATTTTTATTATTTTTTTAAATTAGAACAGTAATAATTAACATCAAAAAATTTTATATGTTTTATATATTTTATGTTTCTATATTACTAAATTGCTTGCATGCTTAAATGATTAAATTAATTTGATTAAGCTTTTAGATATTTTTTATTATACTTAAGTTGTATTCATTTTTTTATTATTATATAATTATTACTTTAATAAGTTTTAATTTACTTATATTTTTGATTAGCTGTTTAATACTTATTTTATTACTATTAAAGATTGTACTTTATAGCAATTATTTTATTAATATATATAAATGATAAAAAAGGAAAACCTGTAAATCATTTTACTTATTAAATGAGATGATTTATAGGTTTTCTCTTTTCGTTATTCATATGGTATTAGTTTACAACTATTTTTATAAAGATAAGATAGAAGCCTGCAAATTACTTATTTTTGTAATCTAAACTAGTTTATATTTAGAGTTAAAATTTTTT
Source organism: Cetraspora pellucida (assembly GCA_910591915.1). NCBI lineage: Eukaryota > Fungi > Glomeromycota > Glomeromycetes > Diversisporales > Gigasporaceae > Cetraspora > Cetraspora pellucida. Next base: position 13,129 of record CAJVQA010003984.1, on the reverse strand, counting down.
TGCTAACTTGGCCTAGTCTGCATATATTAAAGTTTTCTTTAGCCTAGTCTGATTTGCAAAATTTATTATATAATTTTAAAAAATTTTTAGTTTGGTTTAGTTTATAATTATAAATTTTATTTTAGGTCTGGTCTGGTTTGCAAAATTTGTAAGCTGAGTTAGGCCAAGCTATAAGACTCAATGCAGATTTTTAAGATAAGAGTATAGCTAGTCATATATACAAATTTTCAATTACCTATTTTAAGTAGTTCATTTAAAAGTTTTATATTAGATGCAATATCTATAATTTACTAAAAGATTATTTATTTAAACTCTTTAATTATTTGTCTCATTAATTATTTAATGCTACAAAACTTTATATATACTTAACTAATATATTGTCTAAGCAGCATTGTATTTTTTTTTTAAACTAGTTTCTAGATTATTATATATTTCAGAATATAATACTTGCTAATAAGACTTAGAGAACTCATTTTGTTAACTACTACTTATTTGCTCTATAGGCTATTAACAATAGTTTGAACTTATAAGTTTATCTGTACTTCAGTACCTACTTACAGCATATCTCTAGCATTTTAGTATACTTTTACTTTGTTTTTAAACTTTTAATTTAGATAGCTCAAAAGAACTATGATCTATCTTTAATATATTGAGTCTAATTTAATATTTTTTTCTTTTAGTTTGATCTAAAAGTCTTATTGGTAGTATATTTATCTAAAGGTTCTTGGTTAGTTGATTTTTTTTACATTGGTATTCATTTTTTAGATTTAGTTTTTATATTAATATTATTGAAGAACTGTTATTTTTATATTCAGATCTTTCTAAATAGACTTCAGTTTTTTTCAGTTCTACAAATTTACATAATTACAAAAACTTATTTTAGGTTTGCATAATTTGGTACCAGTTTGCATTTCTTTGTATAACTAAAATTACACAAATAATAACTATACTAATATAATTATAGTTACAAGTATCTTATCTTAACTGATTAACAGAATATTATTATTATAATAATATCTATATATTACATAAGTAATTGTTAAAATTTTTTTTTAATATTAATAAGTTTTGTGCTTACAATCTATCACTTTGATGTTAATAACTTATTTATTTTATTAAGTTATTAACTTTTTGTTTAATATTGTTTTTTTTTGATATTAAGATAATCTTCTTAATCTTTTAATTTTTATTAATAATTTTTTTAGTAATTTGATTCTATGAACTATTACAAAAAGAGTATACAATTGGCTATACATGTAATTTTTTTATATTACCTATTTAAGAAGTTTGCCTGATACTGAGGTTTAAATAAACTTTGCTCTATTAAAGTCTGTAAAATAAATAGGTAAATTAACAAGAAGATCCTTTAAGTCTTACTAATATGTAACAAACTTTGGTGTTATAACCTAAGCAATAGTACAAAAAAATATAAAAACAAACCTAGATAACCTTTAATATAAGACAGTACAAGATCACTTGTCTTAGAGTAAAATAGTTAAAGTTATACAGATACTAATTAGATAAATCATAGAGTTTAAATAGAATATTTACAAGCAAAAATAAGATACAATAGATAGTAGATAACCTTAGAACAATATCTTTAAATAAACAATGATTAAAGTTGTATATATGACTAACTGTATTCTTATGAACTATAAATATACTTAAAATATTATTAACTAATAAAATTGCCAGTTTAGCTGAGCAATTGACCACTCATTTAATAATAAAAAATAAATAAAATAAAAAATAAAAAATCATAAAACTAAATTTATATTTTTAGTACAAGATTTTAAAAAAAAAGATAAGTTTATTTTAATTGAAACTTTTAATTAGCTCTATATAGTAATAAAGCTACTTTTTAAAATAGTTTATCTAAATTATTCCATTATTATATAAAAATTAATAATTAATAAATATTTAAAAGTAACTTTATTACTATGTAGAACTAGTTAAATGCTTAAAATTAAAAAAATATTACATATACATTTATTAGATACTTGTATTAAAAATACAAATTTAATTTATAAAAAATTTAAAATTAGTAAGTTTCATATGTTACCTTGATTTATTAGTTAAGCTATCATATTTAATATAAAATCTTATTTATTTATTCAAGATTAATTAACTTGAATAAATATTTATTTAAAATTATAGTTTCTATTACATAAATAATGTATCATTATAATCAAATACACTGCACTAAGAACTAACTCCTTTTAAGCAACTCAAGCACTTAGTTTATATTAATATTTAAATATTATACATAGTCTTCATTAATAAACCTGATTTTTGGTCTTATTGCAGTTTGCTTTATTATCATTATTGCTTAATTGATATAGGGAATAATGATTCCAGTATTTAGTAGTAAAAAACAAATTAATTCAACAATTGATATATTATGTGATTAAAATAGTAATGCACAAAAAATGATTAATAAAATTACTGAATTGAACTGTTTATTGTAACAAAATTATTTGATTTTATCACTTAAAAGAATTTGAAAAAATTAACTGTTGGTGATTTAAAATAGTCCGCGTAAATATTGAACATTATAAATTTACCTACCTAAACAGATAAAACACTGTTAATATCATATTATTCTTTAAATTATATGAAAATCTATAAGAATAAACTATATGTTAATTGTTTTCATATTTAAATTTTATTACAAAATCATCTGATTTTAATCTTGTAAAACGGGCTTAAAATTTAAAATGGCCCACGTAAATATCGAACATTATAAAAATTTTCCTAAATAGATAATTATTAATTCTAAATCAAAGGATTACATTAGTTAAATTATGTGCTTGTCTGAAGCGTGGTTACTATAAATACCCTTATAAAGATCTTTTTATAGTACCTAGCACTGTATTTATTACTTTCCTGTTCCTGGTTTATGCGACAACGTTACGCAGCTATTTTTAATATACACATAATTACGTATAACTAAAAACTAATCATAATATTATACCTAAATTTGATTTTTCACCAGAAAATAATAATAGAACCTTTCTATTATTACTTTCTTAAACATCATTTTCTTCACTTTCTAACTGAAGATTATCGGTAATGTAATTTTCATATAAAGATTCATTCTCAGTACCAAAAAAATTAAATAATTTTAATATAATGTCATTCAATAAAGCAATAGAACTAGTTAATAAAGTCAAAAATGGAATTGTTGTATATTCGACAGTATTAAAATAAAATAAAACCTAAAATAAAAAAGGATTTAAATTAAAATTTAAAAAGGTTTTAATTATTTAATGGCATACGATATAAACAAACCTGTATAATTAGTTGTGGAATAATTTCAATAAAAGTATTAACTATAGTCACCCAATATATCCATCGTTTAACGGAATTTGAAAGTGATGCATTAAATATTGAGAATCCGGCAAAATTTGAAGTTAAAAATTCTAGTAAAACTACATTTGCACCTGAACATATAGTGAATAATGAAATAGTGCTTTTATATCTATTAAACCATTTAATGAATGTCCTGTTTGTCTTTAATTCATAAATTATAAATATCATTGCAGAAATCAAATTAAATGTTTTTGAAAAAACTAGTATTATAATACTTTTTATAAATAGGAATATAAAGAGAAGATTAACATTTATGATTAGTATTTTTTAATATTTAATTATGTACAGTTTAATATCGATATATACCCTCATTATATAACGGATTCTGCTAATGCGAATCCCTTACAATAGTAACGTTACCCCAAATAAATCAAATTATTATGAAAATTTTGATAACATTATATGATATGAATATTATCAAATGAAACCAAAAAACTTTAAAGATTTCCAGATTTTTATTTGTAAATATTCATATGTTTAGGTGTATTTATACCGAGATTGTTTTATTGTAAATTTTATAACTAACCTGGGTATATAAAGATTCGGTTGTGAAACATCTCTTCCATTTATTGCAATAAATAAAACATCCATAATAAAATCAAACAAAATAATTATTACACTAAGTATCATAAAGTTTTGTCCCTAGATATACGTTCATAAATTAAACAATTTGAATTTTATCTTTCAAGTTAAATTGGCATAAATCTTATTTTAAATAGTATATTTAAAATCATTTTAATATTACCTCAGGATATTTATAACGAGCCCACAAAATAATGGGAGTTAAAACAATGAATCCAATTAATAATCCGAGTAATTTGAATTTAATTTCATCCCATAAATTTACTAAATTTATTATATGTAAAAAAGATTTATTAGGGAGTATTTTTTGATGTTAAAATATAAATTTAAAATAACTCACTGTTCACTTTGAATCCATATGTAGAATCCAAATACTTTGTATAATTATTACTTTTATATATTACTGTATTTTCATCTTTTATTAATTCATTTGTGTAATCAATTATTTTAGCAACGCTAGTTTGACAAGTATCTGTAGGATCTGTAGCTTTCAAAATTTTTACTTGTATTAAATATTGAGAAGGCGATGATACATCTTTTTGAAATCGATTTGTATGCTGTATTCGGTTTGGAGTTGTAGGAATACTTTTTACAAGTTCTTCCGTTAAGTTGTTAAGAAAGCTTAAATCGATTGTTACATTGTTCTCAAGTCTTAACAGTATAGTACCTATAGTTGTATCTTTATAAATAATTAAATCTAAATATTATATTTAAAGGTACATATAGACTTGCTGCATATTAAATAATTTATCATTTACCTGAAAATTTTTCTTGAAAACTTCCTATTACTACAATATATAAGGTATTGTTAATCAGCTGTGAAATTTATTACTTGCATTTCTGCATTTAAGACAGTAAAGTTATAATAAACGTGCTTACGTGGGTCACATGTAATTGATTTAAAAGTCAATTGATTTTTGTCAATACCATACTCAGAAATACCATACATAGGCTCATTTGTCGAGTCAAACGTAACAAAGTTATTATCCATTGTAATTTTATACGTAGTATTCCATTGATTAAAAATACTTGATGTGACATTACATGAAAGATTTTTTTGTATAATATTGCATTCTGAAATCGAATAAAATTTTCTGAATATTAATTCATTGGTGTTTGCATTAAGGTAATAGATAATAAGCTTCTTCGAAGAGTTCCAGGATCTAGAAATGTTGCTTGAAAAAGTTATGTTGATAGAATCGACATTTCCTGGTAAGATAGTTTCATTAATCTGGGGATATGTTGAAATAATATTCGGATTTTTATAATCATCTAATATATTTAATATAGTATTAAATTCATTAAATAATCTAGATTGAAATTTGAAAAATAAACCAAAAAAAATAAACCAAATTATTAGGCACTTACTGTAATTACTGTAATTTCTCAAATTTATACTAATGATTTCCCATCTATTAGAAGTATAATTTACGTACAATATAAAAGTATCATTTCTCATTAAATTAAATACTGCACTTCGAAAAGTCTGATTTTGCGGATCAAGTTTAGTTAATTGAGACAAGTTCCATGATATAATTTCGGTGCCATTAGCCATAAAAATAATTCCATTCATACTTTGGTATTCTCTTGATGGATTGTATGGAATATAATCATCATAACTATCGTATCTAGAAGCATAAACATCAACAGGTATTGATGCCCAATTAGTTACAATGTATCCACCAAAAAATGAAGGTTTGATATCGAACAGCAAGGTATAAGGTTTAAGAACTGAACTAATATTTATAAGTTTAAATTTAATTACAGAGCCAGAAGACAAAAAATTAATTTGATATGTCGTAAATTGTGAATAATTGCCAACTTCAGTCTGTTCTGTAAACACGCATACATTTCCATGTTCACTATAATCTGACGAACATGAAATATTTGCTATTTCACTATCATTTCTTGCGTGGTAAAGTACTGAACCTTCTGAAATCTTAGGTGTTATGGGGTTTAAAGACTTATAATTTATTAATAAATTTGTCACTCGTTTATTTGAAATAATCACATTTTCTTGCTCTTTAATAATAAATCCATAATTTCCATCAACCGTTGAAAATACACATTCAAGGGAAGAAATATTGTTTAGAAGGGAAAAAGAACCATTTCGGGGATCATTTAGATGCCTAATATATTTATAATTGGGGTTTTAAGTTACTTTGATCCGACACGAAATGGAATTTTACGCAAAGAAACACTTACGGCAAGTCATATGTAATCCAATGAACTAATGTATTGTTGGCTTTGTTATAAATTAAGAAGGATGACAATTGCGTATTCATGACAAAGTCTAACGTTGCTTTCTCATCGGTAGGCCCGCTTGCTACAAAAAGTTTACTATTCAAAAGTATAAATAGCAAATTTATGAAAATTTATTTAAAGTTTTAAAGATAATAACAATTTGACACAAACTCTTTTATGATTGTGTTGTTGTTATATATAATTCTTCCAGTGACTTGTATGTCGCCATTAATTTTCAGATCATAAAGCAGAAAGTAATATTCCGTAGTTAAAGGAAATATACGCGTAACATTTATATCATTATCTAGTTTGATATCTATTGTAGACGCGTCTGGTAATAGTACATGAATGAAGTTGTACAAATCGTCGTTCTTGAACATAATTAAGAGACTGCCATCATTAGTTGATCGCACATCGAAGCTGTCATAGACGTCTAATCGATCAATAAAATCATGTCTGCTACTTGAATATAATAACGTAGAATTCAATTGTCCATAAACACCGAAATTAAATAAGAATACAAGAATGAAACAAACAAGAACCCAATATAATGCAAGGTTTTTTAAGGCTTTAACTAAATCATTTTGTTGAAGTTCCATTTTACATATAAAACTATTTGTTGAAATGTGATGAAATGCGTACTAAATAGAAATATAAGCTTATTTATAAATTCTATCCTAATAAAGATCCAAATTTATCATGAATTACGAAGTGTCCTACTATTTTTAAATTTCATAATGCTAAATATAGAGTGTAATAATTTATTTTTAATTATGCGAAAATTTTACGGGTGGTTAAACACTTTAGTGTAAAAAACATACTCATTTAAATTCCCATTTTCTATAATCTTTTTGTTATAACAACAGATAACAAATATAACAGTTCATTTTAAGTTGTCTGAGATCATCCTAAGTTGCCTTCAATAATTCCATAAACAAAAGAGGATGCTGTAGGAGATATATATCCTTTGGTTCTTTCGCAATAAATTGTTATTTATGATTTGTAAACATATTATGCCTTTAAAAATGAGATCCAATCTATGCAATTCCTATTACAATCGATACTAAACTCATGTATCGTGCAAGCTCTTCCGAAATCGATAGTATTATGAAAAATAAAAATAGCATTTATTCTTTATTGTCGTACATACGTACGTACAACATGAAACTTTTGTATAAGTTTGCAAATCATTTCTATATTACTGAGTCTTGTCTAAGTTACTGCATTGCGGCTAATTTATAAATTTATAATAATGATTTTTGAACTGAAATATTTACTAATCCCGAGTGAGGGTGTGTCATTATAATAAATTATTTCTATGTCTAATAAGATATGTCAAAGGTGGTTAGACGCGTTATCAAACAAGATCAGTGACTAAAATTCAAATCGGGACCAAATAATCAGATTTGGTGACCTAATTTTAACTTAATTTCGTAAATTCGCCGTGATACATGCATTGTTTTATGACCAGATTTATTAAGTATATTTATAACGGTAATGGTAATTTTTTGGCATCAGGAAATAAGATAGCTGCACGACGTCATCGCGCAAAACCAGGAACGGAGACATAAAAAAAAAAAACAGCTAATTATTAGCTGATTGGCTAGACAAAATCATATATGGAGTTTGTGTCTAAGTACTTTACCCTTCAACAAATTACTTTTTTAAATTTAGTCGGCCAATATGTATATTGGATTCCATATTAATATGGATTCTTACAACAAACCACAACCGCTGTTCACATGACGCAATACCCACTCAAAAGGTTTTACAATATAGATATTATTAGGAATTACGTATATCATAGTTCTAAATTAAGCAGTTATTGTAAACTTCTGTATGTGCGTTGTGAAGGGCTCGGCCCGACCCGGCAACACAGTTCTTTTTTTTCTCTTTTCTTTTTTTGTATTGTTTATTTGCCTTAATAAGAGATGGACACTGCGCAGGCATTTTTTTGAGACTGTGCAGTGCAATTTTCATCATTCAGGCCAGCTGGCATAATTCTGGTCAACTTTATAATTCATGCTTGAATTATCCAATCGGAAATCGTTCAGCATAGGCTCTAATGAAAAACAATAAACACGACGGATCTATTTGACCACATTTAAAGTTGTTTTGTTCTAGATCTGGCCAAATGGTCTGTAAATTTGACCGGAATTATTGACGATGAGTTCATGATGCAAACGGTGGTTAAATCAACCACCCAAAAAATTTTCAGATGATGTGTATATATTATAATAATAGTTATATTTATTATTATTTAAAAAAAGAAGACCAATGTAATTTTTTATAGAAGGTTTTTATTATAATTTTTTCTTCAAAACTAATCTTACAAGTGCTAATATTTAAATTTACAAAGTGTGATTGTAAAGTACTTAAAAAAATTTTTTTTTTTGAAAGCAAAAAATTTTCACTAATAGAATTATTAAATTTTTAATGTTTTAAAAAAAATAATTCGAATGTTTTAAAATAATTTGAATAGTTTGTTTGTAAAAAGTTAATAATCAAATATAAATAAAATAGATAAATCCTATTTTACTGTTATTTTTACAGCTAGAATATATTATGATTTTAATTTTTCCAAGTTTTTGGAAATTGTTTTTGTCTTTTAAATTGGTTACAATCTTCTACAGTTTATATATTGGTTTGAAGTTTTTGTCAATATCATCAAGCCATTTATTACTATTCAGATTTAATGTATTTTCTTCAAAAATTTCTTTTGTTGAGTCAAGTAATTCATCGATTTCTCACTTTTAATTTTGAAACAAATTATATTTTGATTAGCAAAATTACTTTTCTTTGAATCAATATAATCCTGTTTTTAAGTTTGATATACTGATATTTCTTGAATTTGATAATTTGATATTTCTTGAATTTGATATTCAGATATTTTTTAAGTTTGATGTTCAGATGTTTCTTGAGTTTGATATTTAGAATTTTCTTGATAATTAAATTTCCTATTATCTATAATTAATTTACAGATTTCAGAATTAAGGATTTCAGCTTCAATATAAAGATTTTTTGGTAAATCAGAAAAAGAATTTTTATCTTTAATTTCCAATAATAAATATAATTCTTGGTACATAATCTTAATTAATACAATATTATTATTATTATTATTAAAATTTAGATTAAAAAATTAATAACAATTTTATTAAATCATATTAGTAATACTCAATTATGTCAACTAACTTTTTTAAAAAAACTAGATTCTATAAGATTATGCATTTGTACTAAATACTTATAAATATAAAATTAATTTAAAAAAAAATCTGAATATATACATATCCAGCATAAAAGATTAGTAATATAATTAGAGTTATTCTTTATTGTCTTAGTTGATAATTTTTTTTATTCAGTTTAAAAGTCTTCATACCATTTTGCTATACATCATTTATTATATAGTAATTGTAATCAATCAATTTGACATAAAATAACCTTAGTGATAATAATATAAGTAATTAAATATAAGTGTACATGATTATAATTTAACAATAAATCATATTTTAACATCTGCCAATGGTTTTTAATTGTTATAATATTTTGTAGAATACTAATTTTTGAATTTGATAAATGTGACCACATATTTCACATTTCAAAATAATACTATTCATTCTATATAATACCCATATATTCAAAAGATTATTTTTACAATAATAATTAAATTACTCTTTAACACATATATACCAAATTTGTTTTGCATTCAAAAAATTTACACCTTTAATTGGAATCATTGGATGTTTTGAAAAGTGCTTGCAAACTCTTTTAAAAATAACCTTACAAAAATTTTTTTGATAAAAAGTCTTATTTTTATTATTATTATTAAATAATTGCTTGTAACTTGTATTATCTGCAAATTTATGATTTTGATAAAGTAGTTGCCAATTGGGATCAATAATCAAACAAAGAAAATGTGCCATATATGCATTATAATATTTATATACAATCCCTATACTAGCTAATTTCTTTTTAATAGCATGTATTGTATGCTAATAACATAATTAAATTTTATATTAGTCCAAGTATTGTTAATAGCTATGATCTGTTTATGATCTTTATCAGTTAGAATTGTTTCAACTTCATACATTCCATTTTCCTTTAAATAATATAACTATTTGATTATTGCATTTGTTTTATCATGCAAATGCTTTGGTTCAAGAAAAAAGTAAGACAATAGAAATCCTGAACTATCAATAATACTGATAGCAACATATAATTTAAACTTTAATCTATTGGTTTCATATATAGCATCTATAACAATTGTTTTAATAATATGATCAGGTAATATAAATAATAATAATGTAGTAAAAGCTAATGAATATTCATCTTGATAAAAAAAACAAAAATTTGAATAACTTTTTAAATATTGTTAAGTAGATTCTAACTGATTATTTGATAATATATATTTTTTGTAGACATTTTTTTAGAATAGTAATATACTTGATGTCAAGTTAAATATAAAAAATCATCAATTTTTATTTTTTAATATTTTTATATAGCTGCAAAATTGTTAATAAAATTTTTTCATTATATAATCATGGATTTATATAGTAACATCTAATGCTTCAAATAGTAAATAAATAAAATAATAAATATTAACTATAACTAAATTATTCATTTGACTAATATTAATTTGAATAGTGCCATTACAATTATAATGCTGAATTCTAATTGTTAAATCATATTGATTAGTTCATGGTTTCTTATTTTTTAATTTATTATAATTATTACAATAATAGATAAATGCAATTGAATTATTCATTTGTTCACTTTATAAAAGATTCATGAAAAATGATCAGTCTTGAAAATATGATTAATTAAATGTTAGACAACTTCTTTATATAAGTATTTCAAGTAAGTAATCAACAAGTTTTCTAGATACTATTATGATTTTTTGATTTTTTGTTATATTTTTTTTTTGGTTATTTTTTAATTTGAGATTGAAGATATTTTTGCTTAACAATCATGACAAGTTTTTAATTTATTGAATTTCTTGGTATTGGCTCTTTGTGCTTTTAAAAGCCTCTTTATGCTTCTTAACATAACAACAACTATACTCTTTTATGATTCAAAAATATATTATTTCTATATCAATAAAATTTTATATTAAAGAAAATTATTTTCAATATTATTAATTATATGAATCATATCATCTGAAAATTTTTTGGATGGTGATTTAACCACTATTCATGATGCAAATCTGTGAAAAGCTGCAAAAAAAAGACTTTTAAAATAACCTTAGAGCACTAATTAAACATGATAAAAGCTTAACTTTATATATATAAAATAGATGTTTTATATATATAAACATGAAACCTAATGAGCAAAAGTCTAAGAATTGAGGCCATGTAAGCTGCATATTAGATTCAAAAAAATTTCACCTCTAGTTTTATTATTATTCTTTTTAGTATTGAACAAATTTTATATACTTATCTCTATTCTTAATTGTTATTCTTTTTTAGTAAAAATGAAAATTTTGTAGTATGTTATAATTAATTAAGAGTCTGTATTAGTTTAATGACAATCAACTCACTAATATAACACTTTACTGATAATTAATTTATTAACATACTTGTATTACAGATAATTAATTTATTAATACTCAATTAATAAACAAGTTGACTTAATTAACAAACTTATTTTAATGACAATTAATTTACTGATATTTATTTTACTAACAAGATTGAATTATTAGTAAGCTTATTTCACTAATAATATATTTTACTAACAATTTATCCAATAATTAGTTTGAATTGACATAATAAAAAAATCAAATTAGTATTAAACAAACAAAGATTCAAGTTATTTATACAAAAAAAAAAAAGAAGCAATCAATACTTGATCTAATTTGTAACTATACAAAGATTTATTCTTAACTCAGATTTATATAATAAAAAAAGTAATATTAGTATTAAGTAAAGAATCAAGTAATTTATACAAAAAAAATAAGAAATAATTAATACTTGATCTAATTTATAACTATACAAAAACTTATTTCTAACTATGATTTATATAAAAAAAATAAAATAAAATTAGTATTGAGCAAAAAATCAAATAATTTATATAAAAAAAAGTAATTAATATTTGATTTAATTTATAGTTATACAAAGATTTATTTCTGACTTTGATTTATATAATAATAAAAAAAAAATAAAATTAGATTTATGTAATAATAATAAAAAAAAGATAAAATTAGTATTGAACAAAGAATTAAGCAATTTATACAAAAAAAAGAAAGATGTAATTAATATTTAACATAATTTATAACTATATAAAGACTTATTTTTAATTTGGATTTATATAATAAAAATAAAAGTAAAATTAATATTAAACAAAAAATTAAGCAATTTATATAAAAAAAAAAGAAAAAAGTAATTAACTCTTGAATTAATTTATAATTATATAAAGACTTATTTCTGACTTATATTTATGTAATAAAAAAAAATAAAATTAGTATTGAATAAAGAATCAAGCATTTATATAAAAAAAAAGTAATTAATACTAAATCTAATTTATAACTATATAAAGACTTATTTCAGACTCAGATTTATATAATAAAAAAAGATATTATTACTAGTATTAATAATAGACAATATTATTATAGTACTATAGCATTATAAACTATTATATATAAATACAAAATTAATATAACATATAAATCAAACCAATTTTTTTATATAAAAAATAATTTTTTTTTATTAAAATTAAATTTAAGATTAGATAAAATAAAGATTTATTTTTATTAAAGCACAAAAATTGTTTTTTAATCAAAATTTAAATTTGTTACAGTACTCTAACACTATAATACTATAGCATTTTTATATATATATATTTTTTTTTAAATATTAACAGTGAGGCTATGTCTTTAACTTTATTGAAATTCAATTGAAGTTTTTACAAAGAAAAGCTTGCTTTTAAATTACATATGAAG
>CAJVQA010003983.1:0-18374 GCA_910591915.1 Cetraspora pellucida | reverse complement strand
ATAAAAAGGTAAATATAAAAAGTAATACAATAATAAAAAAACTAAAAAATATAAAAAACAAATTAGTACTAGTTATAGTTAAATTAAGAAGATAAAAGAAACAAGACCAGATAAAATATATAAGTAAAACATATAAATATAATTATAAAAGACAGTATTTTTGATATTAGAATACTATAATAACTTTAAAAATATTTTTATTTATATAGTAGTTTAATAATATAAGTAATAAAAAGAGAAATCCTGTAAATTATCTCACTTAATTAGTAAAATAATTTACAGGTTTTCTCTTTTTAGCACTTATATATTCTAATTGCAAATAGTTATTACAATAACTTTATGAAAATATATAACAGACATAATCTTAAATACTATATAAGTAACTAAATAAAATCAATTTAATAAAATTAAGGTAACTAATATAGCATTAATAATAATTAGTCTATAAAATATATATAAATACAAATTATATTATAAATTTAAAATTTAATAAACAAACTAACAATATTAACAAAGTTTAAAAAATATTTAAAATAAGTTTTATTTTATTTTATTTGATAAAATTTTATATTATTATTGATAAGCAATTTTATTTGTTATATTTTAATATTTGAATTTTGTTTTTATTAATATCTTTATTATTAAATAAATAAAAAATAATATATCAATATTAACTAAAAATTTTTCTATAATAGCTGTTAGTTTTTTATATAAATAATATTTATAAAAAAAATTTGTATTCTTTGTAAAAGTTCTTTATTTTTGCTTTTGGTAAAGATAGTATTATTAATTTAAAGTTAATAAAAAATTCAGATACTTAATTTTTTAAATAAGTATTAATATTAATTTTCTTTAATTAATAATAAAATGCATGCTTATTAAAATGCTAGTCACATTATTTGTTTGATATTTTGCTTTTTTTTTGTTTTTAAACATATTAAAATGTTATTAAAACAGGTTATTAAACTTATTTTTTTTGAATAAGCTAAAGTTATAACTAGTTTAAAAACTTTGATAAATATTTTAAAACTGTTGATTAATTCAAAAGATAAAACAGAATAATCATATTTCTGTTAAAGATAATCAAAGATAAAATATAGTTGTGCTTGTTATAGTAACAACTTATGCAAAACAATATCTACTATAATAAAATAGTTATTTGATTAAATTAAGTTTTTATATACTTTATAGTTTCTATTTTAAAATATATAAGTACAAATGTTAATTCAAATATCAAATCAATAACAATCATGTTCTCTCTTGACTTTTTTGCAATAATAAAATCAGTAATATATAAGATAAAATGCCTTTTAAAACGTTTATAAAATTATTTTTTAATTTTCCTTCATAGATCTGAGATATGTATAACTTGTGGGTTATGTTAAAAGTACCAAAAGAATCATTTATTCTGGAATGTAACCATTCTCTAAAATAAACATAACCTATAATTGACTAAATATCTTCTTCCAATTGCTAAGAAGCTTGTTAGCTGATGAATTAATAATGATATGCTTTAAGGGGTTAAGATTATTATTAATTGTTCTAATTGAGACAAACTGGTTATAATTTGACTGACTTTCTATCTGTTTTAGTAATTTGAACTGAAAAAAATATTCCCAATCGGTTAACTGAATCAAATTATTTTATGTCAATTGATTACAACCAGTTGAGATTAATAATCTCTACTTCTCATTCTTACCTCGGAAATTTTTGAAGCTTCACTCAAATTATTGATTCACCTTGCTCGTCTCTTATGTTCATTCAGTTTATTTTCGGAATCTTTGCTCTCTCTTGGTATTTACATACTATCGATCCTACCAACCAGTTACCTGATACTCGACCGGTTGTACCGGGTCAACCGATTAAGAATTTGCTCAACTGGTTATCCGAAATTTATTCAGGTCGGGTCGGTTAACCGATTATAGCCCAACCAGTAGTTTAGAACATTCGAAATACAGTACAGAAAACCTTCCTAAATACACCCTCTCTAAATGCATTACACCTATAAATGCACTGTTGAATTCCGGCCAAAGTAAATGTTTAACCTCCCTAAATGCCAAGAGTTTGGTCCGTTCATGGTGCATTTAGGGAGGTTTCTCTGTAACAACCGTTGAAATTTTTTAAAATGTTGAGGAACAATATCTTGACGACTATATAACCAAATTCGATGAATTGTTTTTATCAAATTATGTTAAATTATTATCAAAAGATCTTGCTCAATTTTTAGAGTTTTAAAGGTATGAATAACTGTCATCTTAATTGTAATGAATATAATTAATGTCGCAGTTGATGCTTGAAATGCCTGAAGCTGGAAATTAGAGACTTCGCTTTAAAAATATAAACACTACCAAAATCTACCTATACCCTAAATCTTAACTTGAATACGCATAAAAAATACGGCCCAAAATTTTTGGAAATTTTATATTAAAGTATTTAAATTTCCAGCTTCAGCCATTTCCGGCCTAACCGCAAATTGTGAATTTTATATATATGGGGGTGAGTCAATAGAAATCAAGCAAATTGTTTTTATTAAATTTTTTTTTGAAACTTTAAACAACACAAAAGCTTAATCAAATTTAATAAAAAAAATTTTTAAATGAATTCTACAAACTTGTACCATTTATTTTAAAAAAGGTTTATTAAATTTGATAAAGTTTTGGTTAAGTTATCTTTGTTTAAAGTTTCAAAAAATTTACTTAGAAAAAATTTGCTTGATTTCTATTGATTCAACCTCATATATAAGTTTTTTTATTGTTTGGATTCTTCTGTGTTCTTTTTTAGCTCATTATAAAACTTGTATCAGTAAATACACAAAACAATTGTTTATTGTTTGCAATTGTTTCTTGCGATAATAATATCCATCAACTTCACAGCTTCAGATGTGCTTAAATTGTTTTTTTTTATTCAACTAATAAACTATACTGGAATGTGTGATTAGCCATATTGAAACTACGTATTACATCAACCTCCGGCTTATTTGCCTATTGTTAGTCCTCTTCACATTTATATTATATTCTTCAAAACTCATGCATAAATTATCTTGGTAGTTCGTCGATTCTTCTCTGACAGTACTGAATTCAACAAAGCGACAAGTTGCATACTATATAGGATTATAACTGTTGCATGACGTGAAAATAATGGTGTTTATAAATAAGGTGTTCATTTGAAATTTGATCCTATTCTTCAGATGCTGTCCGAATTAAATTCGGATCCTTTCAGATGATAATCTGAACTCACCTAAGTAATAGTAATTACATATAACGATACCATATTCTGTTTTCCAATTCTTTAGTTTTTAAATTTTATGAAATTCTTTTGCATAGAGAATATTATCGTTTAAAGCTAGAAATGGCTTTTTTCTTAGTGAAACATTCTTAAATACTGTTAGCTTGATCCTAGAATCAGAAAATCAATGGCTACTATTCTTGTGAAATTATTATTTGGGTGCCGCCAAGTGAAAACCTGACGTTCTAAAAATAGATTTCTGTGGACAACGGAATGCGGGATTTTAACAAATCTGAATAGAGTAATGAATTATACTGTTTTTATGTTCACCATTTAAAGTCTGAATTCCATTGTCCGTAGAAACCTATTTTTAGAATTCAGGTTTTCACTTGGCAGTACCCATTTACGATCCAGTTAATTGACTCAAATCAGCAATATACAAAGTTTTCCGAAATTAACTAATCCGAATTAGGTTTTTATATATTAACCCACTAGTTAAGTAAACTCAAATAGGCAAGAAAAATAACCTTCCGTTTGTCTTATCTATTTTTTTCTAGTTAAATTGACGAGTCGATATGTAAGTAAGGTTTATATTATGAGAACCAATAAATTAACATGGCCTGGTTTTAAGTATCGAAATTTTAAAATCTATATAATTTAATAGTATGATTACATTGCTTAACGGTGTACCTTATTCTGGTTTTTTGTATTACCGAAGATAACGTTAACGTGTAACTTTAAATACTTTTAAATCTCATATCGGTATTTTAACCTCATTACCGTCGTAATTTTCTTTTCTCTTAATAAAAAAAATGTCAGGAGAGTTTTCTTGTTTCTTTTACGGTACTCTGATTTTTCCAGAAGTTATTAAACACGTACTTAGTGTTGGTGGGAGAGAAAAAATCTCTGTTGATCTTAATTCCGGTGCTCCAGCTGTTTTAGAGGTAACATACTAGTAAACTTATTTTCTCTCTGAATGCTCTTTTTTGCCTGATCATATACACTTAGAACATAGTGTTTATTTTCAAAGTCTATTATATACAGTATTAGAGTTTTATGATTTTAAGAGTTAGGCCATACAAAATTAATTTCCTGCTTTCACAAATCGGATCAAATTTATATTTTAATAACCGATAGATATTATAAAAAAATTTTTATATATTAAATTTTTTAAAAAATAAACCGGTTAGCCGGATTTGTTTCATAATTCTTAAATTAATTTTGCATGGCCCTATCCGAATATTCACAAATATTGCAATTATTACAAATTATGAAGATTCGTGTTAATTGCAAATAACTATGAAGATTCGTGTTAATTACAAATAATTATGAATATTTATAAACTACTTATATATTTTGAATCTTGATATCTCATTATTAAGGGTTATAAACGTTTTCAAGTCCGTGGAGCTTGGTATCCGGCCATAGTGAAAGGCCATGAAAATGATGAAACAAAAGGTGTTCTTTTTAAAGGTCTTACCTATAATGATGTTTTAAAACTTGATAATTTTGAGGGTGATGTAAGGATTTCTTTTTTATAACCATTTTTATAATTTTTTTAAATAACCATATTTACTAATTCAATTTGTAGCAATATAAAAGAATAGATGTTAAAGTATTTGTTGATAATTCTTTAAATCCTATACCTACTCAAACTTATATTTGGATTGCTTCTGCTGATTTGTTGGAAAATAAAGACTGGGATCCAAATAAATTTAAAAAACTAATAGAAAATCAATCTATTGATACACTTGATTAATAATGTATATTATATTAATTTTGTCTATTAATTTAAAATTGTAATGTTGGTTTATAAATTTTTGTAAATTTAAATCTAGGTATTTAATAACTTTAATATATATTAAAAAGTTAATATTTATTTACTATATGTTTGGCCATTTTGTTGTTAATAAACGCAGTTAAATAACTATAACCAATGGTCAAATTTAAAAAATTATTTTAATAAATAGTTAAATATTTATTTATATATAAAGATAGTAATATAATTAACTAATATGTATTACTGTATATAAACTAAAATTTTCTACAAACAAATCTATAGTGGGTTTTTTAAACAAAATTTTAAAATAGTAATAATTTTTAATGTTTTTAAATCATGTTTTACTTGAATACTCATATATAGAATATAAGTATATTAATAAAATAGTTTTTTTTTATAATGTCAACTTGTAATTTAACTTTATTAAATTAATATCTAATTAATATATTATAGTTTATACAATACATTTGTGTTACTAAATTATTATAAACACCCAATATAACATTACATTTACACTTTATTCTTTTGTTATAACTAGATATTCTACTTGTTATTACTAACTTAAAGTAAGACTGTAAACATTTGCTGTATTATATTTTTTTAATACTTCATTTAACTATATGCAGTTTTTCTATTTGCTTTCTATAGTATTTCTTTCTTTTTTAAATTAGGTAACTCTAGTAGTTTTTATTCTTCTTATCACTAATTTGGTATATCGACTTAGCATTATTGAATTTCTTTTATTTAATTGTTTTATCAGGTTTATTAAGTTCTAAATTGTTAATTTACAGTTGCTATATACTCTTTTTTATTTATTTTTATAATTAATTTTGGATATAACTTAAGTACATATATTTTTTGCAAGTTATAAGTATACAACTATTTTTATATAACTGCATTATCTGCTGATAGTGACTTTTGACCTGGAAAACTTGTCAACGGTGACTTTTTAACTCTTGTTTAATTAGTGATTTTATATAGTGTTACAGAAAACTTGCTGATGGTGATGGATTAACCTATGGGTGAGTTAATATTTCAGACTATAACTATGCGAAAGTTATATATGAGTTGCAACGGGAGAAGTTTTTCTTCCCGAAGGGCTTTTTGGCCTTTATTTATAATTGTAAACCTCTATTTACATTATGCGATGGATATGACTGATATCTTTGATGCTACTGACACGTCGTATCCTACCGATATCCCCAAAATACCCTTCTGACCGATCACTGGTATCCGTCATATCCGTCGTATGCAACAGATACGATGGATGCGATCGACCTTTAGTAATGGACTCCTAAACGGCCAGGGTTCATTCGGGTCCCACACCGTAACGATTAAATATTTAATATGTATGAATTAAATTGAAATTAATAAATACATTACTATGAATCTAACAACCCAAAGACTAAGCTATAGCCCGATACAAATAGAGTCATATAGTCCAAGACCTTATTAAAATAAAATAAAAAAGCACAAAATAAATTTAAAATATGAACCATTTATTCTAAGAGACAATAAACAAATTGTTTAATTGTATATGGGTGTCGCCAAGTAAAAAATAGACTTCTTGATATAACGGAATGGGAACTCTGAGTAGAATAATAAATTATACTGTTTTTCGATCACATATTCGTATCGTTTAAAGTCCATATTCTGTTGTCTAAAGAATCATCTTAGACGCATTATTATGCTTTAATAATCTTAAATGTAATGATACGTTTTAATCTCTCAAAGTTTACAAGTTTATGTTTTATGTTACTAAGCTATTTACTGGCAGTACATGTCTGCTCTTAGAATAATAAGTAAAGCAGATTAGCGATGTAAACATTTTGAAATTGCTGTTATTTTACCAAGTTTAAGTAAGCTATATTGGCTAAACTGAAACGTCTAGACATACCTTTCATATAACTTCCGAATTATTTCGGTAATCACCAAATTACTTTAGTATGTTGTAGAATCGAAGGTGTAGTTTCTAAATTTTTATACTATAACCCCTGTGATTTTGTGCTCGTGGCTGCAGTTCCGTTTTTGTGAATGAAAAACGTTACACTAATATGTGGAACATATTTTGGTCGATCATCCAATCAGATTTAAAGTCCGCTATGCTATATATAGCGTATTTAGTCAATTTCGTGAATATATCTATTATGTGCAAACCAATCATGCAAAAGTACAAAAGCACTATCTTTGGTTTCAATAAAGCAGCTTAGCAACAGCTCAGTTAGAGTTCGATATTGTTTGGCTCTACTAATTCTCCCTCAATAAGTAAAATCTGTAATAACGATATGGATTAGTGTTAAATCCCGTGAATCTGTATTAAGGTACTCGTGACGTAGTCTAGGGTTCTAATTGACACTAGTTACTCAGAACAAGTCTTTCCACGCCTCAATCGTAGACTTACCATTATTAGGGTTCAGTTAAAGTGTATTAATTAGTATTAGGGGGAGAATCCGCCCTTCACAACGTGCATTCATACGTATACTATTTTGATATATATCCATTAGGGATGTAGCCCAAACCACTTGGGACGACCCAAATTATGTGACAATTAGTGTCACATTGTTTTGATAATAAGTATAAACTTTGTAAAAACCTAATTGTCACATAGTTTGGGTCGTCCCAAATAGTTTGGCAACATTCCTAATATCCATACGCTGGGAATCCTAGTGTAGGATTTTTTAACGTTTTGATTATTTAGTAGTGTTTGGCTGTAGAAACCCGAATCCGTCCAAAAGCTTGTTACGGTTACACGAAAATATAACACAAATCACGATAATTATTTGATAAATAGCAACTCTAAATATAAGAAACCTTCAATGTAAGGAACTTTTGATGTAAGAAAGGTTTTATAGCAACAAACGGTAGAGCACTTTGCAATTGAATGCCGTATCAGTACTAAGCTGTGGAAGCTTGCCTATGACTTGTTTAATTTCCTGCAGGATATTACACCTCCATCCTCTATCGAAGAAATCATTACAGCATCAAATACTAGATCGTTTCATTCACGCACAGTAGCTATATGGCTACACATCACTGTCATATATGAAATCTGGGTTTGGTTTACTAATAGAAAATGGGGTAATAACCAGTTGCCAGAGCCGGCACTACCATTTATTTGGAAGGTCAGAATTACAAAAGAGATACAAGCAGCTCTGGGTAACAAAGCAATTAAGAAAAAGGAAAGAGACCTTCTAATGCATGTACACAATGTAAATAGCTAAAACTGTATAGACACACCTGTATATATATGTCAACACAATAAATGGCGTCTCTTGACGTCCCCGGATAATTGTTATCTTGGGGTTTAAAAAAAAAAAAAAAAAAAAAAAAAAAAAGAAAGGTTTTATAGGTCCCAATTGAAAATTTTATAATAAAAAGCTTTTAATATAAAAAAAAACCTTGATATAAGAAAGATTTTGGCAGGAACGGTGATTTTTGTATATCAAGGGTCAGTTGTATTTCGAGATGAGTAAATCGCATTTCTCCTAAAATCCTGCGCATCATGCGCGAGATTCATTAAATCTAGGTGTCACAAAAAATGCGTGGTTGGTCCTCAATTTTGATTGGCCAACGGATGTGATCGACAAAATTTTGTCCGTATTATACATAATTTTGGCCGGATTTAATTTTTAATTGCAAAAATGGATATTTTTAGGGTTTGTGCAATGAAAAATTAGCCCAAAAACATATTTCACTTAGGATTGAAAATTACATTTTACAAATTTACAATGCATGTAATTTCACATAAGTTTTGTAACATGGATTTCATGTAAATTTCACGTGATATATAGTGCCAGCACTATGAAAAATTTAGCTGTCATTATTTAACTTTAATAAATTTTACATAGTTTACTAATCAAATCGATACGCATATGATCAAAGCAATCATAAGATAGAATGGTCACGTTTTTTACAAATTACATATAATTTCGATTTCAAAAACATAAGTAAAATTACTAAAATTATGGTAATTTACCAACCTTAATTTCATTTAATGGCAGCCATGATTTCATTAGTAAAAATTCGAGTAATTTTGCCTAAATTTTGATCATTGCCGTTGGTCAATCAAAATATTGAATTTCTACGTATTTTTTGCAAGATTTATCATAATCGCAGTAATTAAATTGAACACATCCTTGGTTAAAGCTTTCATCTGGTCCAATTTTTGTAAGATGATTCCAAATGTCATTATTACCACGTATGTTATATTTATTTTTAAAAAGAGTGACTTAATTATAAAGAAAAATTTTTGGTACGTAAGCAAAGGATACCAAAAAAAGTAAATTCTTATCATATATATATATACATATGTGTGAAATGTTATGCAAATAAATAAATAAATTCTAATTAGGAATTGGCTAAATATGTTAATTCAGGCCAGATATTATATTAATGCTAAACAGATGTTATGTTAACGCAGGCCAGATATTATATTAATGCTAGCCAGATGTTATGGTAATGCCGGCCAGTTAATCTTATTTTGGGATCATATAACAGTGTTTAAAATACCAATCTAAAAAATTTCGCTAGTCAATCAGATTTCTAGATCAGGTGTAACGTAAAAGAAGTGCAAAAAAATCAAAACACCAAAAAAACGCTTATAGCTTAAAATTTTGCCTATGAAAGTGCCTTCTGCGTACTAACAAAAAATTTCCTCGGGAAATTTTACTATAACTATAGTCCTTTAAACCAAACACCAACTTACTGGTAGGACCCTAACCCTGAACTAATTGCGAAATTTTTTTAATAAGATCACATGATGAGAGAAATTTTTTAGACTGGCATTGCTAACCCCATAGCGCGTGCCCATCTCTAATAAATGAGCATTCACAAAGGAAATCCTCCACGATCCCGCCGACCAACCAAATACAAGAGTTTGTGTATGTACACCATCGAACATGGCTGTAAACCATACCCTTCGTTTCACTTCTGTGAACTCCGTTCCTGGTATATTTTAAAAAGGCATTCGTTCGGTAACATCATTTTGAAAGGAATGTGAATTCAGTATAACGGTAAAAAAATCAGATTTTGCTTCCGATATATAAAGTAAAATAGCATTACTAGCTATTTACTAGAGAATAGTGCTATTTTAGATGCTACAAAAATCCACTGACTCTGTATTATACATACTTTGTACTCCTCAGTAAAGTATTATGACTGATCATACGATGGAAATCATAAAGAAGGATCATACGATGCACAAATATGGAAATCATAAGGATTGATCATACGATGCCCGTATTGGAATACATAATACGTACTAATGAAGGTTATATTGTGTCAACCTTTTTTTAGTATCGTTCGGGGTGCTACAAAAATCATAAGGCATTTTTATCCAATTAGATGCCCAGAATCCGCGACTCCACCTAACTCGCTCAAACCCTACACTACGTATGTTCTTGGTATTAATAAAAAAAATGTACAATATTATAAATAAAATTATTTATCTATTTTAGTAAAATTTTAAACTATTGTATTATTTTAAAATATATATACAAAGTTTGCCTAGGTGGTACAAAATCGGAAAATTTGATTGGATAATTTACATAGTTTTATATCCTAATGTTTAAAAATTCATAACTGAATGAGTTTTTAACCAATTTTAATAATTTTACTATCATTAGAATCAGAAAGACCTACTCAACAACTTTTACTTAAGGATTAAAAATTGTTTACTTGATATTTTTTTTCAAGAAATTAAATATAAAAAAAAATTACAAAAATTTGCAATCAAATTTATATATAATTTAGAAATGTTGTAAGAATGACCTGGGTCAATTTGGAATTGATCTAAATCGTGAAATGACTCAGAACAGTTACACTACCCAGGGTTTAATTTTTTTGATATTTTAAAATTCTGTACATGTATACAATTAAAGTTTTTCACAAAATATTGATGTGACTTCAGTTTTGAATTTAAACGGTGCGTCCACTATGCTCGTTAGTACAGCATTCCTTTTTTTAATATTAACGTCAGATTAAAATAATTATATTGCCAATACCTCCCTGACCTTAATGAAACTCAGTATTTAAATTTTTATCCGACGACGCAAGTTTTAGTTTGACGTACAAATGAATTACATACTTATATTAATATCTGTTATTATTTTTTTCTGCGATCACTATAAAAGTGTTAATTCATTTGTTCCTGAAGGAAGAGCAGAACATAATGCAATTCTTTTTGATAAAAAAATATACTTTTATGGTGGATGGACTGTGAATGCAACCACTAATGGCTTCTAATAATAAATTATTCTATCTTGATGTTTCAATACCTTTTACCATATATGATGAATCTTTAATGCCCTGGGCAGATCTTTCTTCAATTGTAGGTGCAATAAACCGAACCAGTTCCTCAGCTTACATTGATAAGACCTCTATTTTTTTTATTGGCGGGTATTATTCTGTAAATAGTCCTTCTATTAATAAATTTGATACCGCAACACAGCAATGGAGTACACCTAGTATTTCAGGATCAATACCTCTCTCAAGCAATTTAAAATATGCTCCTTGTGTTAGCTTAGGAAATAAAATATATATTTATGGTGGGAATGCATCTCTAAGCGCCATGAATAAACTAAATACTTCAAGCTTATTATGGTCTATATTATCATATACAATAACGTCTAGCAAAACTCAGGGCTATAGTGCTACGTTATTAAATGATTCAATTTTATATATTGGAGGTACTAATCAACTCGCATTCAATGGTTGGAATTGTCCAAACAAAACATTTAATTTAATGAAAGAGGTAAATTTAAAATGCATATTTATTATTAATTAAATACAATTTTAAACGTATAATCCTGTTAAAAATATATAGTTACCACTATACAATATAACTAATAACACTTGGAGCAATATTGTAGGTCATATTTTTGTTTATATGTGTTTGTTTAACATTTATTTACAGTAATATAACTTGTAGGAAACATCTGGTCAAATTCCTTTTGATGTGGTCATTCATCAGTTTTTATTTGTATGTATTAGTTTAAATTATGCAATTTGTTAAAATTGACTTCTATGTCAACGACTCAATTTTTACCATATTATAATATAGCTCAACACAATCGGATTTTATTGTTTTATGGTCAACAGGATATTTCTGATGTTTCACTTATTGCACTTGATATATTGGCATTTACTTGGTTGGTCCCTAATATTTCAAATACTGGTGGCCCTCAACAGGTTTTGAGATGGCATAGTTCCACAATGATTGGTGCCTATGTTCTTATTGCATTTGGTATGTATAGTATATATGTTCTTTCCATAGCATAATATTGTGTAAAGAATATCAATGAATCAGTTTTTAAACTGATTATATTACTATTAATTTAATATTAACAGCTGGCTTATAAAAATACATATTTTAATCTAGGATATTTGTTTCCAACTGTTGATATTCGTACTACTACTTCTGATATTTTTCTTCTTGATGTAAGCCGCGTCGATAATTACAGATGGGTTACATCATATGAACCCGATAAAACACTTCAACCCATACCATCTACATTATTTACTCAACCAACTACACCCGTAGCGCCAAATAATATAAACATTGGCACAATTATTGGAATCATAATTGGAATTGTAGGACTTATATTATTAGCAATAATTGCTATTATCATGGTTAAAAATAGGTATACTTTGCTTATGAATATTTCACAGGATAGAGCTACAGAGAGGATGTTGGAAAGATAGGTACTAGGGTTTTGGGTAAACCTTACAAGGGTAAAAGTGGTTTAATAATTAGCCCTGACTGCAAGTAATAGTTTAGGTCAAAGTGATACTGAGTGAGCTGTAAGTATAGGATACAAATGCACTGGTAGGTTTAGTACAAAGTTAAACATGACTTTGTAATCATGGCATATCTTTACCAGTTTATCAGAGTCATTGGTAAAGTGTAGTGAATATGAGATCAGAGTGTTTAAATAAAGGTTTTACAGGTGGGTCCTAAGTATAGCAACTAGTATAGAACTTTTAGACAGACTACTTAAATTAGACAATGTTTAAAGTTGTATGAGTGGTTAGTTGTATGAGTGGCTAATTGTACACTCTTTCTATGATTGTCTCTGCACTGTTATGTCAACAGATGTTGGCTAACTGATATTACCAATAAAATCCTGAGTTATATATACTTATCTTAACATTAAAAAAAAAAAAATTTGATAAATAGTTCATCTTTTATTGTCTGTTTTTAAAATAAGTTGAGCAGTGTATGTTTTATGTAAAGTAAGAAATTCTTGTTTATAAAGGTTGAGTTCTTTTGGATCTGTTACTATTGGTTGGGCAGGTAAGACATGATCATGTTTATAAGTTGTTGGTACTGAAATTTTTGTTATTTTACTTAAATGAATAATAATTATTCTTTTAGTTATAACTGGCATCAACTTTCTTAAACTAGTTATTATCAAAAAGAAAAGAATAAGAAGTAGCAGAAACAACTTCAATAGTAATTGGGATAATCATTTCTTTAATTTCTATAGAAAGGTTTTTAATAATTTCTAAAAGACATATAAAAGTACCAGTAGTTGTAATGGTTAGGCTAATAAAGGCTTGTTTAATTTTGAGTTCTAGTTTTTTAACAGTTTGGTAGACAATCATACTAATAGCAGCACCACTATTAATAATAGCTTAATAGAATCTGTTTCTAAATTAAATGTTATATTTCACAGAAATAGTATAAGTAGATGATTGGACTAAGTTGGCATTTTTAGCTTCTTTATACAGATATGCAAACATAGCTATACAAATAAAAGGTTGTCAAGGAATTGTTTTTATTTCTTTATTGTAATAACAAAAGAAGTAGAGAAAAAATCTTTATAGCCAAGATAGTTAACATCTCTATAATAACATGAAAGTGAATAAAAACTAGTTATTCTTCTATTACTATTATATAAGTTTGAGTATTTGCTTTTTTCTTAGAGTTTTCTTATTCTTTAGAAAGGTTTTAATAGTAAGATCTATTACACTTATAAAAATGAGACCTTTAATTGCATTTGCTATTTTTTTTATAATTATTTTTTAGATTAAACCATAGTTTAGCTCTTCTGATTCTATATTTAGCAATAAAGTATTCTGTTTATCTATAGTAATAACAGTAGCAAAAATCTTTTGCTTGGAGTTTGTTGATGTTAAATATAGCTACATAGTTGATAGATTAAAGTTAAGATGTTGCTGTTGCTAAGCTAAGTTAATACTAAGTTTGGCAATCTGGTTTGTTAGCTGTTAATAGCTTGGTCTGTTTCTATAATAATATTGAAAACTATTATATATTCAGTTTTCTATTGTTTTGTAATATTAATAGCAGCATTTAGATTAGCAGGTTTATTAGCTTGTATATTAATAGAAAATTTAAAACATAGTTTTTAGATAAATAATTGTTTAGTAAAGTTTGCAGAGAAGGTATTACTAGAGTTAACTTATTTTTTTAATTGTCTAAAATAATTAATATATATGTTTACTATATTTGAGTTTTGTTTAATATCAAAAAGCTGTTTTTGCCAAATAGCTTTTTGTTTAGATATATGAAAGTAAGTTCTTAAATAATATTTAAAGTTCTGTTTTGATTAATATTATCATTAAAAGCATTTGGATATAGGTCAAGACTTTGTTACCAATCTAATGCAAATATACAGAAGTAAGTTCTAATTTTTAAGCAGCATTTTACTTGTTAGCAATAACAGCTTTTCAAAAATCTTCAAGTCATTGTTTTGGGTTTTAAGTTCCATTAACCAAGAAAAAGTTAGCTCTTAGGAAGGCTCTTTTATTTTTATTTAAAGCAGTAATAAGATTAGTCATAGCTTGTACAATATCTTGTAATGCTTGTTGTGCCATGTTATCAAATAGATCAAAAAAGTAATTAAGAATAAATAGAAGTAAAGAAAGAAGTTAAGATTAAAAAAAATAGGTTGAGGTTGAATAACAATAAGTTAAGATAAAAGAAAAATAAGTTGAAATGAAAGTAAAGAAGAAAAACTTTTTTCAAAAGGCTGTTATTAAGATAAATCAAGAAGAGTATAATATAAGCTAGAGATTTCTGTAAGATCTACAAAAGCAGTAATATATTTCTCTATTTTTAAATTATTAGTAATTAATAAGAGAATTCATAAAGGCCAAGTAGAAGTATAATAGCTTTCAAAGAGTTCAATAGATGTAACTAATTTATTATAAGAAACTAAACTATTTTCTGAATTGTATAAGAAAGAAATATTATCTAAAAAAGTAATATTATTATCAGTAGTAGATGGTAAAATAGAACTTTCTAAATTTTTAATATGTTGACTAAATTCTTCTAACTTTTTTGAAACTAAAACTTTGAAAAGTATTAATATAAAGGTCAAAAACATTTTGATATTCAAAAAATAAGATAAGAAGTTAAAAAAAAATTGGTATATATTCTAACTAAAGCTAAAGCTATTGTTCTAAAATTACCAATGTCTTGTTGGTATTAATAACTAAAAATAATATTTTTAATACAAAGGCAAAATGTAATTTGATCTGAATATAAAATAATAAGAATGATAAAGTTGTTCTAAGTTTGAGAAGAATAATGTTAAGCTAAAAAGTAGTTCTGTACCAAGTTCAAAATTGTCTAAAAGGTGAGTAAGAGCTAGTATATTAAGAAAAATAATACTAAAGACAAGATAAATCTGAATGCTGTATTTAGAGTATATTTATTATAAGATGAGATTTAGTTAAATATGCTTGTTAATAACTTTGAATATTCTTATTATAAAGTTTAGCAGCAGTATGAACTATAAAAGAAAAGAGATTTAATTAATCTAATATATATCTTGAACTTTACTAAAATAACCAATACTCATTTAAGTCTCTTGCTGAGATAGCTAATGCTTGTTCAAATTTCTTGCTAAGATAACTAATATTTATTCAAGCCTATTGTTAAGATAACTAATGCTTATCCAGGTTTTTTGCCAAAATAACTAATACTTATCTGGGTCTTTTGTCAGAATAACTTTTTTAATATGTCTGGAAATGTCTTATCTAAAGTAATTTGTTTTTCTCTAAAATTTAAACTTTACCAAAAGGCATTAAATGTTATAGATGCAAGTCTTCTTAATTTTCATACTATAATAACAATACAGTATAAAGAATTTTTTACAGATATATCAGTGTTTAAGAGAAAAGTATAGTTTTTGTTAAACATTGTTAAGAAACTATATACTTCTCTAAGGCAGTTCAGAAAAAATAATACAATACTAATAACTTTATTTTATTTACTAAAAGAAAGATAAACCTTGCTTATAAAAATTACTTTAGAAAAAAAGTATTAATATAGTTTATAATTAAAAGTTATTTATTAAAGTAATAACAAGAAAGGCTATTCTTAGGTTTTTGTTTCTAAAAATTTTAAGATATAATTACAATATTAAAGAAAAGAGAAATGTCTGTTGCTTAATTAGACTTAAAAAATTTAGTAAAATTTATATATCTGTGAATTAAGCAGCTAAGCAGCCAAGCAATTAAGTAACTAAACAACTAAACAACTAAGTAACTAAGCATTAAGTGACTAAGCAACTAAGTGACTAAGTAATTATTAAGCAACTAGAAGGTTTTAGCAACTAATAACTAATAATTACTAAGTGACTAATTACTAAGTAACTAAGCAACTAAGCAGCTAAGCAACTAAGTAACTAAGTGACTAAGTAATTACTAAGAGCCATGTTATTAATCACTTGATTATTTTTTATTAGAGACCTACTCTTCTCTCTTCTTTTAATATATAAATAGTTAGATTTTTTATATATAATTTCAACTTTTTTTACTCTCTCTTTCTCTAAAAAATCATCTGATTTTTGACACTTTTTTAAGTGATTACTTAGTGATTACTAAGTGATTACTAAGTAATTACTAAGTAACCAGAAAGTTTTAGCAACTTCTAATAATAATAATACAATAATAAAAATAACTAATACTAATAAAATAATAATAAAAATAGAGAATTACTATTTCCTCTTCCTATTTTTGCTAATGCCACCCTCCAAAATACATAAAATTGCTCTGAAAGAGATATTATTATTAAGTAAACCTTCTTTTTGATATTAATTAAAGTTGTTCATTAGATCTTTCTGGTTCTAATGATGGTAAAATCACTAAGTTTGTACTGGTAGTTCTTGCAATATTTATATCTAAAGTTTATAATCTTTAATCTACTTTTAAAAAAGAACTACCAGTTTGATTTTAATAATTTTATCATTATTAGAACTGGAAGGTCTAATGAACAACTTTAATTAATACCAAAAAAGAGGTTTACTTAATAATAATATCTTTTATGAAGCACTTTTATGTATTTTGAGAGGTGGCATTAGCAAAAATAGAGGGTAAAAATAGCAACTCTCTAAAAATAATAATAAAATAATAATAAAAATAATAATAAAATAATAATAAAAATAATAATAAAATAATAATTATTTATTTTGTAACAATAGGATAATTGTATAATTAAATAGATTGTATAAAGTTAATTAGATTAATGAATAAAAGATTGTTGATATATATTTTTATATTGATATAAAAGTTTATAAAGATTAGTATAAAGATCAATAAGGTTATCAAAATATTTAAATAAGAAGCCTAAAAAATAATAAAGTAGTTAAAAAATATATAAAAATGTTAAAGTTAATACTTTACCACTATAAGAAATTTATTTTTTATATTTTATTAACTATTTGTTATATAAAGTATTATGATTTTTTTGTTAAAGTTGGCTTTTGTTAAGATATTCCAAAGTAATATTGGAGGATTAGTAAAGAAGCAAAGAGGTCTGGCTAAAATTAGATATATTTTTTAATTAAAAAGTTAATATGTTATAAGTAGTATTAGGACTAATAACTTTTTAAAATCATTTAGATCAATATGAATTTCTTTTTTGTAATTTACTTAAAGGTTATAGATTAGTTTTGTTATATTAAAATAATAGTATTTAAATAAATAAATTATGTTTTTAAGTATGCATCTTTGATAAGCTATTAGTATATTGTTGGAATATAAGATGTAATGCTAAGTTTTAAGATTCTTGTTAAAAAAATTATAGATTCTTCTAAAGATTATCTTTTTAATAATTATCTAACCCTTTTTATTAAATATTCAGTTGGCCAAAATATATAGATTTAATTGTAAAAAAGTTAAAAATAGATTTGTAGATGCAGTTATTAGATTTTGAATTAAACAGAACTAGTAAAAATATTGATTCTAGAGTATTTTTTTAATATTGTAATAAAAATTATTTTATATTAAAAGTTCTGTATTAGTTATATTTAAAAATTCTTTAATACGCGGAGGACCAGGTTAATGACGGCCAGACCCAACGTACAGGACAGGCTATGGTATCCTGCGCAGCTGTGCAAGC
>CAJVQA010003982.1:0-18374 GCA_910591915.1 Cetraspora pellucida | reverse complement strand
GAATGAAAGAGTTACTAGTTTGCAAAAAAGCAAAAGGAATAGTTAGCCAAACAGTTAAAGACCTTAGATATAAAAAATTAATAATGAGCCAGATCACTTACCTAAACAATACAGTAATTATCCCAAAACTAGAATACCTTTTACAGCTAACAAGAATATCAGAAAAGATGATTAACAAGATTTATCAGTCAATAATATGTTTAATAAAACACAAATGCAATATGATGAAAACAATAAACAATTGCATAATTGAGCACAAAGATCTAAGAAACTGCAAATTACTAAGTCAAGAGATAATGACAAAGCAAATAAGCAGTTTATTGGCAAGACTTAACAGAAAAACACTTTAGATAATTTAACAAAACTTAGAATAGCTTAAGGATGTCAGAAAACAGGCTTAGTAAAAGACATTTGAAACTCTAAAAGAAGGCCAGAAGAAATAAAGTATTGGAAGCACAATTTAGTCTGTCGAACAATAGTTAAAGCAAGAGAGATGAGAATAAACATCAGAGCAGAACATTATTTATGGAAAGTACATGGGTATGAAATGATTATAAAAGACTTAATTAGAGCCAAGTTGTGGGCAACAAATAGCTATATAATAAATGGATAAGGTTTAATATATTTAAACCAACTAGTGGACATAAAGGAGAGAACCTAATTACAAAGAGACAACTTAAAAGTTTTCTAAGACTGTCAAGTAAAAGGAAAAAAGCCAAGTAGTTCAGTGAAATAGAAGAAAAGATGTTAATAATATAGACAAGTAGAGAAATACACAACCAATACAAGATTAAAGACTACAATACACAGGTGCTAATGATTAAATAGACAAAAATATCTGAAAACAAAAGGAAGAAAGAGTGGATTGCACATGAACCAAGGCACAATTAGCAACTTAGTAAAATATTAAAGAAGAAAAAGAAAAAGATCTTAGCCAAGCACTGGCTACTACAGAAAATAGAAGACAAGACATATACTGAAATAAGCAAATGCAAAGGATGTAATAACAGAACAGAGCAAATGACAGATATTTGTAAAAAGTAGATAAGATGAAACAATAATATAAAAGCAGTTTCAGAAATATTAGTAGAGAAAAGCAGTAATAAAATTAACACAACACTAGAACAAATGCTAGAAAACAGAACAATAAAAGAATGAAAAAAAGAAGAAAGAAATTTAATCAAGCTAAAACAAATAGAAGAGTTAGAAATAGAATTAATCAAGAAATAAAAATTTGATAGTAAAATCACAGATTATGTAATAAGAGTTCTAACAAAAAACAAGAAGAGAAACAAAAACAAATATACTCTTTATACAGATGGAGCATTATATAAAGAAAAAGAAAAAAACAATATAGAAAAGATGGATATTAGTTGGGTGCAGGTTAGTAACAGAAAAAACTGGCCAGAAGAAGAAATGATACTAGGACTCGAAGGTTAGTCCTCAGCAACAATAGTAGAATTAGTAGCAATATAGTTAGCACTTTTAACTATATCAAAAGGGAGGTGTATAAAAGTGCATACAGACAGTTTCACAGCACT
This sequence comes from Cetraspora pellucida, assembly GCA_910591915.1. Lineage (NCBI taxonomy): Eukaryota > Fungi > Glomeromycota > Glomeromycetes > Diversisporales > Gigasporaceae > Cetraspora > Cetraspora pellucida. The sequence continues at coordinate 16,833 of CAJVQA010003982.1, read as the reverse complement.
AAGACATATTAACAGAGCATTTTAAAAGATAGGAAATGACAGAGTCTTGAAAAAGAAAAATGTGATGTGGATAATAAATATTATAGATGTACTCAAAAGCAAGAACAATAGAATAGAATTAGTTAAAGTTAAAAGTTATAGTAATGATAAGTGAAATGACAGAACAGATATACTTGCAAAAAAAGGAGCTACATGTGAAAGGACAATATTTACAGAAAAGATCAAATATAACAAGATAGAGTACTATTTAGAATGGGAAAACAGGAAAGTTGATATACTGACAAGACTTTTTTGCAAAATAGTCACAAATATCAAAATTAGAGCTAGTTGAAGAGAAACAAACCCAATTCGAGCACTAGAACCAGAAACAAAGAATACTTAATATAATTGGTCAAGCTTTTGAAAAGAGATAAATAGAACAAAAGGTGTTCATTGCACATCAAGAAAACTTAGCACAAGAAGAGTAACAGCGATTAAATGCATAATGGATGGCCTGCCAACATTAGAAGAATTAAATAGAAGAAGACCGGAAATATATAAAATGACTGATTGCCAAGTATGTCAAGAAGGTGAAAAGGAAACTCAAGCATACCTAGCAAGCTGCAGCAGACAAAAAAGTTTGTGGAAAAGAATCCAAAAGGTAACAACAGCAGTAGCATGAAATAGCTTAAAGAAAATGAAAAAGTTAGAATCCCACCTTTAGTACTATATGAGGCATTATTTGGAAAAACAGAAGCAGAGGAAATTGCCAATAGAACAGTTTTAATAAAAGGGCTAACAATGATTAAAGTTGAAAAGTAGATTAGTCAGATTTTAAATAGCCAGGCCACACAAAAATGTATAGACATAGTCACAAGAACAGTATGAAATATATTCTTTGACCAAGTATGGAGAGTTCAATGCAGAAAAGTACAAAAATAGGAAAAAGAAGTTAATATAACAAACAAGATAAAAAAAGGTGCTCGAATTAAAAGAAGATCAGAGAAAAGAGAAAAAAAGAATAAGGTAGCAAAGAAAGAAGAAAAGGAAAAGGAAGTAGAAAAAATGAACTGAATAAAGGAAGAAGTTTTGAAGACAATCAATATGCTTGTTATAGAAAGGGAAAGACCTTTCTGATATGACTTTAAGTAGTTAGATAAGCAGTCTATCTCTAACTGAGATAGTGCAGCAGATTGCACTTAGGTACCAATAAGATGGCCAAGTGATGCTAGACTTGAGTATTGGGAAATTCTATGTAATTATAAATGTATTTAGTTTCAAGAATCTTAATAAAATACTAGCGTAACTGCTTAAGGTTAAAAAAAAAAAATTAAATAAATAAAGAATTAGTTAAATCTTAACAATGCAACTATAAAAATTAGATCACTAAAAATGAATATCAAGGTCATAGTATCTAGATAAATAAAAACCTCTAAGTTAAAGAAGTTTTAGAAATACTACTAACTAGGCTGTTAGAATGAACTAAAAGAAAAAGATATTAGGCTAATTTAATATATTAATAAACTAATCATAGTTCTATACAGACTATCTGAATTAGAAATCTAATAAAAAAGCAGAAGTATACTAAAGTACTAGAGATATGCTGTAAAGTAGATACTGAGGTTTGTATAAATTCTACAAAAGCATAATAATTCAATAGCTAGCCCTGATCACAAGTATTAATTCTACTATAGAGATACTGAGTCAGTTGTAAAAATAAGTACAAAAGACTCTAAAAGGTTTATCTTAAAAATAAATACTTTTAAAATTAAGATAATAATTTAAATATCTGAATATAATCTGATAAAATTAATATAGGTTGCAAGTTTAAAGAGTTTAAAATAAAACCCAAGCAAAAATATTAGGTATGCCAATTGGTAAGAAACCTTCAGATAAACTTTTTAAATAAATAATATAGAAAAGTTATATATAGCTAATTGTATACTTTTCTGTAGTGATTTACTAAATCACATTATTAAAAAAGTTGTTAATAAAAGTTAAAAGATCAAAAAAGTCACCTTAATACCAAAAAATAAATAAATAAAAACTAAAAATTTTTTAAAGTTTATTTAAATTAAGTTATAGTCTATGCTAATATTGAAATTAAAAAAAAATTAATAGTAAAATTACTCAAAAAATTTTTTGTTAATACATTAAAAGTAATTTTATATATAAAATTTTGTTATTAGTAATTTTTAACAAAGTAACTATTTATTTTAAATTTTTTTAATTATGTAATATTTTATCTGATTTTGAAATCTAATTTATTTGCATTACAAAAATTTAACATAATTGCAATATTTTTAAAAATAATTTTAAAAAAGTTACAGTTATATAAAATTTGTAGTATAAACAAATTAGATTTTAAGATTGAAAAAATGTATTTTATATCAGAGGTTATTGATAACCTTCCTCTATTTTATAATTGTTTTTAGTTTTTTTTATCAAAAATTAGGTTAGGGTGCAGTTTAATACTGAAATTAGGGTTAGATATTATGGTTCAATTTATAGGTTACACAGAGTTTTTTGGGGTTCTGAACATTTTTACTTAACCTACCTGATTCCTATTTCTTAATCAATTTAATGAGATATAGCACCCTGAATATTAATAACCCTTAGTATAAATTATAAATGTTCTTAAGATTAAATAAAATATTATATAATCAAAAAAATTTAAAATAAATGTTTACATTATTTAAAATTTTTTAAAAATTATTTGAGAACCCTTATAGCAAAAGAATACAATGAAAAATTTTAAATTTTGATTTTTAAATAAATATATTTTGTAATTTAGTATTAAAATAAAATTAATTTTTATATAATTTAATTATTTTATCAAGATGAATTAAATATTATAAAAATTAATTTTATTTTAATTAATAAATTACAAAATATATTTATTTAAAAATCAAAAATTAAAATTCTTTATTGTATTTTTTTGCTATAAAAGTTTCTATTTATTTTTTAAAACATAATGTAAAAAACTATACATAGTGTTTAACAAAAAGTTTTCTTAATTAATTTTATTATTAAATCTTTTTAACTCTAATATGCATTAGCATAAACTCTAACTTTAATTTAAATAAACTTTAAAAAATTTTTAGTTCTTATATACACTAGTCAAAAACTAGAAATTCGACCAGGTCAAATTACAATAACATTTAGCAAAAAATCAGCTAATTTTTTAAAATTCAACCAATAAAAATTTAGCTATACCAAATTTTATATTAATTCAACCTAACTTAACCAAAAATTTAGTGCCTGAATTTTAACAAAATTCGATCATTCTGATTTTTATATTAATTTAATCTAAATTTAGTCAAAAATTTGAAGTCTGAATTTTAATAAAATTCAACCATTCTGATTTTTACATTAATTTGACCTAAATTTAGTCAAAAATTCAGAGTTCAAATTTTAATAAAATTTGACTATTTTGATTTTTACATTAATTTGACCTAAATTAGTTCTTTCTAATTTCTATATTAAAAAAAATGACATTAAATTTTAATAAAATTCAGCATTTCTGATTTCTATTCTAAATTTAGATGATCATTTGGCCAAATTTGGTAAGTTTGAGTTCAGTGTTCGATAGCACCAAATTCGACAGAAATTTAGTGATTATAATTAGTTTCATAATTAAACATTGAACCATATTTGAATATTAAATTAAAGTACATTATAATCAGTCTTATAATTAAAAAATTAATCTACATTCAACTTCATAATCAAGCATTGAATCATATCTGAATGTAAAATTGAATCATATTTGACTTCATAATTAAGTATTGAATCATATCTGAATATTAAATTAAAGCATATTATAATTAGTTTCATAATCAAAAAATTGAATTATATTTAATTTCATAATCAAGCATTGAATTACAGTCAAAGTCATAAGTATCCCACCCCCTCTAACTTTTTAAATTGAAAAGATATAGCTTTAAAATTTTTATAACAAATAGTATTATATAAATCTAGATCAGTAAATTTTTTTTATAATTTTTTAATCACTACAACAAAAGTTAGATGAGAGCTAAACTTTTACTTGATTTTTTTTAAAAAAATAAAAAATAATAATTGTATTTAATTAAAAATTAATAGAGATTTAGAATTAAACTCTAAAATTCTAAAAACCTAGTATGTTAAAATTCAAGCATTTGTATAGTAGTGACAAAAAAATTGGGTTAATTTGATGAGATAGTTGTTGAGAAATTAAATTTTTAATTTTAAATTTACAAGTTGATTTTTTTTTAAAAAAAATAGTTCACGTGACTAGGTTTTTATTAATTTTTATATAGAAAATAATTTATTTTTTATATAAAAATTAATAAAAACCTAGTCACATGAACTATTTTTTTAAAAAAAAAATCAACCTGTAAATTTAAAATTAAAAATTTAATTTCTCAACAACTATTTCATCAAATTAACTCAAATTTTTTGTCACTACTATACAAATGCTTGAATTTTAACATACTAAGTTTTTAGAATTTTAGAGTTTAATTCTAAATCTCTATTAATTTTTGATTAAATACAATTATTATTTTTTATTTTCTTAAAAATAATCAAGTAAAAGTTTATAGTAATTAAAAAATTATAAAAAAAATTTACTGATCTAGATTTATATAATACTATTTGCTGTAAAAATTTTAAAGCTATATCTTTTCAATTTAAAAAGTTAGAGAGGGTGGGATACTTATGACTTTGACTGTAAGACAAAGTAATCAATTTATTAATAGATATGTTTTTATTATAATATTTTTTTACTATTGTTTAAAAAACTACACATTTTATTTTTTTATGAACTATATTATAAACATTGATATAAAACAAATATGCATTACATTTTTGAGTTAGAGATAAAGAATTTTTTTTTTAAATATTAACAATAAGGCCATACCTTTAACTTTATTGAAATTTAATTAAAGTTTTTATAAAGAAAAGTTTGCTTTTAAATTATATATAAAGAATAAAGACTTAGACATATAATCTATGACCTAAACTTACAAGAGTAGCCAAGGCTCATCTAGATTTGAATATTAGTAATAATATAAAAGAGAGGAGTATAATATTTAATCCATTGAATAGTCCAAAGGTTAATTTTGATAAGAATTTGTAGTACTGAGATAGGAGATAAACTGGAAGAAGAACTATGAATTAAATTTGTAATAAGTATATTTTAAGACTGTGCAGAATATAAAATACAATATGGAATCCATATTTGGTTGTATATTTGTTGGTTTAAATGAAAAAAAAATTTAATAGAAAGAGAAGTAGCTGTACAGTATGAAATAGAAGTATTATGAATAGTAGAAATAAGGTCAATAGAAACTAAACTAGATAAAGTAGAAATAAGAGATGGCATATATGAAGAGTTATGCAGTTTAAAGCTATTAAGTGTAAGAATTTTTTAATGTAAATTAGAAACTAGATTAAGAAACATGTCAAAAGCAGTAACATTTAAGATGCAATTAAGAAAATTTGAAATTAAGTGATAAATTGTTTAAGTAGAAGGACAAAGAGTCTAATGTAATGAAGAGCTAGTTTAATTGCATTGGTGACAGAGAAAAGAGTAAAAGAAGTTATATTTGTAAAGAGTGTGAGAAACAGGTGCTTTCTAGTTAATATTAAAAGTAATAGTAGACTATTGTTGAAAACAATGTTGAGATGTCCAGAGTGTTATAATGTAGACTTAAAGATAGTACAAATGGAGTATTGAATAGAAATCTCAATAGGAAATTGATCAATAAATAAAGTATAGGCAGGATTGTAAAGATTATTAGTTAAGAATATTAAAAAGAGTAGTATTTAGTGATTATGAGCAAGTTGATCAGCAAGGTTATTAAATGAATTATCTTGGTATGCAGTAACTTTGTAAAAAGTGAACTAAATGTTGTATGAATTAATAAAGTTAATAAGAGTTTGCCAAATATTGAAGTATAAAGTATAGGTATAAGAGAGTTTGGATGCTGATAAACAAATATTATGATATTTTGAGATAACAGATTGTGAGTCTGTAAAAATATGAACAGAACAGTTTCTAGGAGCAGTTATAATTGCTAAGAAAATAGCAAGAATTTCAGCTTTAAAAAAGCATAGCCAGAGTTTAACTTGTGTCTGAAATAAGTAAATAGTTGCAAAATTATCAACTTGAACCCAACCTATGCCTATAAAGCATTGAGAAGTACCAAGCTCAATAACAGAACTATCAATATAAAATGAAATAGTGGTTAGATTATGATTAGAATTAGCAATAGACTGTAAGCTATTAGTAAGTTGATTAGACTGAAAGATGCAAGGTAATTGTTGTAAGTTGATTATTAGTAAAGAAGAAAATGAAATATATAAAGAATGTCAAATAGCTACAGAGTATGCAATATCAAGAAAGTTAATATATAAGTTAAGAGTTTTGTTAGTGTTAATATAGTAAAGTAGTTTTGTAGCCAGGTTTGTAAAAATAAAGATAGTATATTTGTTAACAATTGTATTAAAATTAAGATGACATCCAGAACATAATATAGTAGTAGAAAGGAGAGTAGGATATAGGTTTGAAAACTAGGACTGATATAATCAGTGCCAGTGAGTAATAAGGATAAGGCCTGTAAGAGTATTATGTCTTCTGGTCTTGCCAATAATTATTTGGTCATTAAGAACAGTAAGTAACCGAAGTTTAGTGTTAGAGTTAAAGTAACTGGTAGTGTAAAAAAAGTAGTTTGTCTAAGGTAGATTAAAATGATCATATAGAGTACATTTATAAGAATGGCTTGTTGTAATGTCTTCAAGAATAGTAAACCATTAAGGTACAACACCTTTAGAAAGCTTGTTTAATCTAGAAAAAATATGTTTTTAGTGTAATAAACATGAATTATCATATGTAGTAAGTTGGTCAAGAAAGAGTAATTTGTGATATTTAAGTTGCTTTTTGAAAATAGAATATTTGAGATAAGAAGAAAGAAGTGATTCAAGAGAAATAGCTTCATCATTTAAAGTAAATAGAATATTATAAGTTGGATTAATAGAAAATGTTTAGCCAATATGCTTAATAAGCTGAATAATTTTAAAGTTTGTAGTTAGACAGTTGGGACCATCGATAATAGAATTAAAATGTAAAAAGATATTGATAAAGAACCAGAAGTTATTTTGTAACTGTTGAATTCATATGCGAGTTAATGTGCCTAATAGGTCAGGATTATTAAGTCATTTAAGAAGCTTAGAAATATGGTATTGTAGTTAGATGTTTCAGATATGTTTGATGTTGTAAATTTGGAGATGTAAAAGAGTACTAGAAGATATTGTATGGCAAAGTTTAGCTTTAAGTTTAACAAGGCTGATATGTTGAATGAAGATTTTATTGCAGATAGGCTAGTTAACTATAATATTTTGAAGATAATATTTAAGGATGAAAATAATAACTGTGTTAATAATATAATATACATATGAGTCAGTGATAAGTTTGGTTTTAGTAATTTGAATAAGTTGAAAGGATTCAGCAATAAGCAGTTTTGTTTGTTTAGATTGCCTATTATCCAAGGTGAACTGGCAACCTAAAAATTTAAAGAGTTGTTTAGAAGAATGTAATGAAAGGAGATGATTATTATAGGAGATAGAAATGTAGTGAGATGAAAAATTATTGGTAACCAGGATAGATTTTAAAAGGTTAACTTGAATGTTAACTATAGCATAAAATGATTTAGCTATAGATAGTATGTTGAAAAGCTCAGTTTGTGATGAGGCAACCTAAAGAGTATTATTTATGTATGCCAAAACAGAGCATTGTTTTTGTAGTGAGTTAAATGTTTAGAGTTTGAGATTAGTAGCCTAGGAGGATTGTAAGGTATAGCCAGGTATTTATACATATATATATAAGATAAGTGAGTCATAATATATGTGTCATAATAAAGGAGTAATAGTTTTACTTTGGTTAATATCATTGTAAACAGGATATAAGAGAGTAAGGCCAAGATTAGTAATAACTTGGTTGTGACAATTAGTTAAGAAATCAGAAAGAACATTAATAATAGATAAAAAGAGTATCAGATAAGAAAGTGAATGTTTAAAAAGAGTAAAGTTGACAGAGTCATATGCTTTACTTATATTCTGTAAAAGTAGCCAAATGTCTTTATAATTACAAGTAGCATTTTCAATAAGATTATTAAGAATATGAATAGGAATTGAAGTGCTATTGTTAGGAAGTGCAACATAATTAAAAGGTGAAAGAATAGAATTAAAAAAAAATATAGTACTTAGTCTGTTTATAAGAATTTTGGTATATAGTTTGCTAATATATTCAACAAAACTAATAGGTCAAATAAGATTAAGATTACTATCAAAAGAGTTATGTTTGGGAATAGAATAAATTCTGCTATGTTTCTATTGCTTTAGAATTTTATTTTCAAGAAGGCAATAGTTAAAGAAACTAGTAATAGCAGAAGTACATTTAGAACTAAAATGTTTGAGCATTTTATAACTAATGTCTATAGAACTACAGACTTTGTTGTTAAAAAGCTGACTGGGAGTTTGAGAGAGTTCTTTATTGGTAAGAAGAGAGTTTAGAGATTGGTAGCAGGTTGGGTTGATATGAGAAAGTGAATGATAGTATTGTTGCCAAAAGTTATTAAAAAGGGTTTCATTAGTTGGTCTAAATGCAGTCCAGTCATGAAAATATGATTGAACATGCTAGTTAATAAGTAATAGATCAGTTACAAGCTCATTAGACAATTTTATATTAGTTAGATAAACAGGTTGATGGTAGTGGTCAAGAATGCTATTGATAGCTTGTATAGAATGTGATGTAATAGTAACATATTTTTTGTCAATAGCTTGTTAATTTGTTGTCAAAATAGAAAAGAATTTTTAAAATAATGAGTATAAAAAGTTGTTTTTAGATAGAGTAAGCATGTTGAAGCTATGGTTGATATAAGATGAATTGATGAAGTTAAGTAATTAAAGGTTATATTGTAATTGTTTGTTAATTTGAGAAATATTTTGATTAATATTGAAGATATTAGAATATTGAATAAGTTTTTTAACAAATTTAATAATATGATCAAGTTTTTTAAGAGACAAATATAATAGAGTATTGTAAGATGAGTATTGATAATTGTAGTTACATTTATGAAAGACTTTATTAAGAATGATATGAGTAGCAGAGTAAATAATAGAGCATTAAATTATGTGCCAAGTTGTTTCAATACTTTTATCAGTTTCATTATTAATAGAAGTTTTGTGCAGTAAGAGTTGTTGAAATAAGGTATCTACAAAAGATTCCTAGTCCTCTGTAGACATAACCTTGTAGTTGAAGATGCAGTGATTAATATCAGTATATTTATATAAAGATTGCTGTAATATGTGGGAATGTTCATATAGAGGTAAGAAATAAATGATCACTAGAAGTTGAGGTTTGGCTGTTATTAAGACTGTAAAAGAGAAGAAATTGTATGTTAAATTGGTCAGTTCAAATATAGTTAATATGACTACTACTGATATTATTAGACCAGATAGAATGTTTGTTATTAAAATATGCTCCAATATCATACATATTGGTATTGTTAAGAAAATTAATATATTTATATTTAGAAGAAGAGCTGTGAGTATTGTCTTGTGTATTAAAATCACCAAGTATAATAGAATGAATGTGAAGTTGAAAGACTTGTTGAATCCAGTTAATGACAATATTTTGAGTCTAGTTATGGATAGTAGTATTAGTTGATAACAGATAAACTGAGATAATGCAGAGCTTGATATTACTTTAAAAAAAAATATCAAGTGCTATAGCATTTTCAGAATAAGTATGAATATTGTGAATATGAGGTTTAAGATTATTGCAGATCATAATAGCAGTGCCTTCAATAGAAGTAAAAGAGTTTGACCAATAGTAGATAAAAAAGTTATTATTGCAAAAGAAAAGGTTAGTTTTATCAGAAATTTTAGTTTCTGTAATGCTTGCAATAGATATATTATAGTTAAAACAATAATCTTGTTATACTTCTCTTTTAGTAGATTCATTGAAGCCTTTAATATTGTGTGTAGCAATAGTTAGATTGAGATGATGTGAAGTTAAGTTGGATAAAGATGAGGAAGGATTAAAATTAAAGGTTGAAGAATGGTTATCAAAAAATAGATCAGATAGAATAAAAATAGGGTTAAAGAAATTAGATCTGAGAGAAAACTTATAGAATATAGAAAGAAAATATAAGGCAATAACAATATAATTTGATAAAAGAATATTATTAGGAAGGTATATATAGGTTTCATTATAAGATAAATTAACAGAAAATATAATACTAGATACAGTTTATTGTTGTTATATTTGTTAATATGTTGAATTAAGGTTTGAATAGTTTGACTATAAGAAAGAAGTGATAAATGGTAATAAAAAAGAAATTTTTAAAGCATGTATGAAGATTATAGAAGATTAAAGATATTGTAAATAATCTTTTAAAATTGTCTTCTACAGAGTTGATTACCATATGCTCAGCTCTTACAGCTGTGCAAGATACTATAGTCTGCTTTGTACATTGAGTTTGACTATTATTATCCTAGCCTTCTACATAAATAGGCTTGTCCATCTGCTTATTTATTTTATTTTTCTTATTAACTACAGTGGTTGTTTCTTTTAATAAGATAGTGGCTGCTTTAATTTTAGTTATAGAAGACAAAGAACTTAAAAAGAAGATTGTAAAAAGAGTAAGTCAAAGATGGAGACTGGTTAAAAGTCAAAATTAAATTTTTTTGCTAAAAACTTCTCAGCTGCTAGATAAGCAATATTATTGAAATATTTGGCAATTTGTAAATAAGTAGATTTTTGATTTTTGATAAAATCAAAGTAGGTAATGTTTTAGATAAGAAATTTAGTATCAATAATGTTTTTTGTTAATAAATTAATTGCCTCCTTCTTGAAAAGAAACTGTATGTTGTAATTTTCTGTTACAGTTTGATAATATAGTAAAAGATAGTAATAAAAGTAGTAATTACAATGTTTAGAATTTGTTTTAACTTTGTTTTGTTTACAAATAAAGTCTTTAGCTTGATTAGCCAATTTGCTTAAGGCTTTGATAGAAATAGATTGGTTAAGTAAGGTAGCATATTCTTTGTTTTTGTAAAATAGTGTAGTATTAAAAGTAGATGAATCCATGTTTTATTCTCTTTAGGTAAGAATGATAAGCAAAATTTATTTAGTATATCATTAAAGAGTTTAGTGCTGTCATGGAATTTTTTATAATTAAAATATTGACATGATTTGTTGTTATAAGTAAGACAATAGAAATTTGTAACACAAGATGCTTCCTCACATCATTTATAAAGTAAATTAGGTTTTTGGAATATGTAGGATTCAGGAATATGCTTGGAGAGTTGAAGAATAAAATGCTGACAGAATTGAATTCAGAAAGAAGTTTTGACTTTTTCTTTATTAATAGTAGAAAAAAATTGTTGACTGTAAAGAGAGTAGTAGATTTCAAACTAAGAATTAAAGTAATTAAGAGAGTTTTTTAGAGATGGAATGCAGAATTTTTTAAAAAACAATGTTTTTGGAATATTGAAAAAGAACTTAATGTTGAATCTAGCATCTGATTGAATAGTAAAGTATTTTTGGTCAAGATCAGTAGTTTAAGTAAAAGATTCAATTTTGAATCTTTTAGGTCTAAGCTTTAAATTTTTGGCAAATTTTTGGTAATCGATTGATTGATAATTATTAGATAAAAAAAGATGAAGTCATGCAAGATTAAGGCAGAGTTAAAGATAATTATGAGCAGTATATAGAGGAATAATAACTGATAAGAAAAAGATTTTAAGATAGTTAAGTTTTGTAAAAAGGATAGTTGTAAATTTAAGCAATAAGTTTTTGAGAATAGATTCAAGTAAGTTAAATGGAATAGTAACACTTTTGTTAATATTGGAATTGTTACTATAAATAAGATCAGTTAAAAATTCTGGTTGTTGTCTAGTCATAATGTGAATAATATAGTAGAATGAGGTCTTGAGTACAGGTTGAACAGAGATAGCTGGTTTAATTTTTTTACCAAGATAAAAGTCAGAGAAATTTTTTGAAAAAAGTAAAGGGTTGAAGAAAGAATGTGGTTTGTAATTTTTTGTTGAGTTACATTTCTTTAGTAATTGGAAAATTTGCAAGCCAGTCATATGTGGGGTTGGATTTTGGTTTAAGTATACTAGAATAAGTTTAGAGAGAAGGTTTGTTAGAGGTACTGTCAGGTTGATTAGTATTGCTAGAGTTGTTAAGATTTAGGTTAGAGTTATCAGAGATGTTAATAATAGAAGGTTGGTTAGAAATAAAATTAATATGAGTAATTGTAGCAAAAAAAGAATCAATAAGATCAGAAGTAGTAAAGAAAGTTTGGTTTGAGAAATTAGTATTAAAGTTAGTGATTTGATTAGATTCTAGTAATATGTTTTAAAAAGGTTAAGTAAGGTTTTTTTTAGTTTAAGATAAACTAGCTTCATGCTAAGATGAGGCAGTCATACAGATAAAATAATAGACTTTATTGTTTTTAGTAATATATTTTTTGATAAAATAATGATGCTTATTTCTCTTGGTACAACCAATTGAAACAGAGCATTTGGACAGGTATGATAATATACATTAGATATAGAAGATAGAGAAACACTGTTGGTAGAAGAAGAGATGTTAGATATAAGATCTTGACTTGTTTTGTTGTTTTTTGGAGTTGGTATTGATATGAACAATAGTAAAATCAGTAGCTTGAATGTGGTTGGTATTAGTAAATGAGATAAATTTAGTATGATATTTGCTATAAATACAAGTAATCACAGAGGTAGAGAAGGAAGCTTGAAAAAAATATGTAATCTTATGTGATCTAGAATTTTTTGTTAAACAGAAAGTTGGTTAGATTTTAAAAGAAATTGGATAAGCCTTATTGCTTTGTTTTTCTTCATAAAAAGTGATTTCAAAACTGTCAAAGAAGTTTTAGTAGAAGTAATCAAGGTCTGCAGTATTAGGCTTTTGATAAATTAATGTAACTATTTTGCAATATTTGCAGATTAGGTAGAAGAAAGAAAAGAAGAATTAAGACTTAGAGAATTTTGCTAAATAACAAATATGATTGTAAATGTTAATTTTGCAAGAGTAGTAGATAAAAACAAGGGTTGTATTGTGAAAGTGTAACTAGAATGGTTAGGATTACTACTATGACTCAGATACTAGACACAACTGTAATTTGTAATACAAATTACTATGTAATATAAGTAAGAACCACATATAGTAATAATTAATTATGTTGAATAAATGTCTATAAATAGGTTGGTTACAGATATTGATATAAATTAATAAAATATAAATTTGGAAATAATTGTATAATTACATGAAAAATATGTAAGAGAAAAAGAGAATAAGGTAAAGACAAAAAGTAGAAAAAAAGTTTTACAAGAAAGTAAATATTAAATTTGGTTGTAGTTTGACTAATATTAGGTTAAAAAGCTTCATTTAGAGCTTGTATTAACTAAGTAACAGTGTATTACAACTTTAATTAAGAGTATAAAACAGGTTAAGGCAGTAGAAACTGTGAGATGATTAAAAGTTATAAACTGAAGGCCAAAGGTTGTTAGTACAGTTTTCTTGTAAATTTAAAATATAGAAACTTAATATTTGCAAAATATATGTAAAATAATAAGCTGAACAAGTTTATTTAAGAGCTTATAACAGGATAATTAGTAAAATAAATAGTTATAAGTATTATTAGATAGATGAATTTTTTAGTTAATTTCTGTGCAATGGATTTGCAGAAAGAGTTAGCTAAAGATAAAGAATTAAAGTTATTATTATTATATAATTTGTTAATATATTAATGAAAATTAATACAATTTGTGCAGTTTTTAATTTTTTTTTTGCTCTTTTTTAAATTTATTTTTTTGTCTATTAAGATAAACAAATATTTCTTAGATCTTTATTAGTTTCAAGAAAATATCTATTATAAAGTATATAATAAACAATACAATCTAAACTACTTTCTTAATTATGATATTTTATTATTTTTAAATAGAATTTATATTTTATATTTTTAGTAAACTTTTGAACTAATTAAGAATTATTATAATTTAAAAAAAATATTATAGCTTGATTAAATTTAGTTTTAGTTTTTAGTTTTCTAATACAATAGTACAAATAAGTATCATTTAGCTCATATTTTTGATTATTCTATCTGTTATACTAAATATAATAAGTTTTAAAATATTTAAAAGATTATTTTTAATTTATTCTTTATAAATACTCAAATTAAGATGAATATATATTTTAGTATTTTTGTTTTGATTATTTTTATTTTTCTAATCAATTTTATTTTTATAATTAATTTTATCTTTATAATTGATTTTATTAATTATATTTATTTTGTTAAATTTACTAAATATATTAATATCTTTTTTTAAAAAATTAAACTAATTTTAATGCATAAAAATTTTTATTGAAGTTAAAAATTAAAAGAACTTAAGATAATTGTAATTTAAAAGTTAATAAACTACTACAATGTTTTTTTATAAGTTATAAAATTAATTAATAAAGATCAATTTATATTATATTTAAATAGATATTTAGAAAAGCAACATGTAATAAAAGTTTTTTTATTTTTTTATTTTTTTTTTTCTTAAGCAGTCATGCTAGTACTTTATTAAGATTTTGAAATTACATTTGCAATTACTTAAATATTCTTAACATCTAAGTCTAGCATCACCTAGCCATTAACTGGTATCTAAGTGCAATCTGTTGCATTACTTTAAGCAGAAGTAAGTCACTCATATAACTACTTAAAGTCTATAATGAAAGAGTTTTTTTCCTTCTATGACAAGCTTCAAAATTGTTTTCTGTACTTCTTTTTTGATTAGTTTTTCTTTTTTTTTATCTTTTATTTTCTTTCTTTTATTCTTTACTAATTTGGTTTTTTTTTTGTTAGATGCTATTTTTTTTTTTTCTCTTTTCTTTTTCATTTTACCTGTTATCTCTTCATTTTTCTTCCAATCGTTAATTTTTTTGCATCAAATTTTTTATACTTGTTTATAGAAGGTATCTCAGATCATTTTTACTATTATATTTATGAACTGTTGCCTTGATTTTGTCTTAGAAGCTGCCTCAATTTGTTCTGTATTTCTTTTGAAATAAGACCTTTAATTAGCACCTCTCTTATTCTAACCTTCTCTGTTTCTGTTTTTTCAAAAAAAGCTGTATATAATATATATGAAGAGATCTGAACTTTTTTATCTTCTTTTAAACCTTTTTAGGCTGTTGCAATGGTCACTTTTTGGATTCTTTTTCAAAGATTTCTTTGTCTCTTGCATGCTGCCAAATATGCCTGTATATCTTTTGTTTTATTCTGACAAACTTGGCATTCTGTTGTTGTGTATACATCTGGTTTTTTTTTGTTAAGTTCTTCTAATATTAGTAGTTTATCTATTATATACTTTATAAATGCATTTCTTCTGATATTACTTCTTCTTATTATGCAATGCACTTTTTTAGTTATTCTTAGTTTTTTCCAAAATTATGTCTAATTGTAAATTGTAACTTCTACTTTTGGTTCTAATTCTCTAATTGCTTTTATTTCTTTTTATTCTGCTTTTAATCTTGCATTCATTATTAACTTTCAAAGCAATCTTGGGAGTATGTCAATATATTTGTTTTTCTACTTTAGGCAGTATTCTATCTCTTTACAACTGACTTCTTTGGCCTGTATTGTCCTTTTACTTGTTGCATCTTTTTTCACTAAACTGTTAGTTTTATCATTCTATCTATTTTTACTATGACTTTTAACCTTAAAGAACTTTATTTGAATGTTTTTTGTCATAATCAAATCTCTAATTTTCATTATCCATATTGCATTTTTCTTCTTAAAAATCTCATTTCTGGCTATGTATTTTAAACCTCTGCTAATATTTTTTCTTATTGCAGCATTGCTATCTATATATATTTCTATTTGTTTTCTTTTTGGTATTGTTAAAATTGCTACTCATATTACTACTAACTCTGCTACTGTCAATGTTTGTATCCTTCTAGTCTTAGTGCTGCCTTCTTTTCAGGCCATTCTTGTGTTTCATCTGTTTGTACCCATTCTATATCTATATTACTTTTACTTCTTTTATCTTCTTCTATCTTCAAATTTGCTATTTTATCTGTATATATTGTATACTTGTTTTTATTTCTCATTATATTTCTTTTCAAGATTTTTATCATTTCTTGACTAATGTTTTTTTTAAATTTTATCATCTAATTATCTTCACTTTTAGCTCTTCTATTGTTCTTAATCTTTTGAGTCTCTGTTCTCCAATTTATGGTTTTTTTTTCTTTGTTACTTTATTATTTGGTCTATTATTATTTTGATCTTATTACTGTTTTTGCTTATCAATACATCTGAAATTATATTAATTTTGTTGTTTATTCTTATCTACTGCTGGCAGCTATTTTCTAAATGTTCTTCATTTCTTGTGCAACCCTTGCATCTGTTAATTTTGATAACTAGTTCATTTTTTTTATTCTGCATTTGCCAATGCTTTACTAATATTTTTTCTTTTTCTTTTTAACTATCTTTCCTAACTGTTGATAATTTTGTGTACTATGTGTTATGCATTTCTTTCTTCTTTTATCTTTTAAAACATACTTTCATCTCATTTGCATTGCTTAGGTATTTCACCTGTTTGTTCTAAAATGTCTTTTAACCTCTTTGTTTTCTAGTCTACTAAGCACTTTTAATTCTATTGCTTTGAACCATTCTGCTTTTTTTTTTTATTTAGTAAACCTTGATATCTTTTTAATTATTGTTATATTGTTATAGAACGATTTATTATTATTTTATTATTAGTTATTATTATTATTATTATATTATTATTATTTAGTAT
>CAJVQA010003981.1:0-18375 GCA_910591915.1 Cetraspora pellucida | reverse complement strand
TAGTTTAGTAACGATGATTGAAATACATAGTGAAGGCTACAAAAAGAAGTACATAGGGAAATGTAGATATAATGTCATGTTGGGTGACTAGAAATAGTAGCACAAATATAATGTAATCATATATGTAATAGTAATGCAAAAAGCTAATAAATATAGGTTACGATTTGGCATTATAAAAAAAAATAAAAAATAAAAAAAAAAATAAAAAAAATAAAAAAAAATTATTACTAATTGAAATCTTATATGATCATAATTCTAGACAAAAAAAATCTGTATATAACAAGATAACATAGTCAACTATATAAATCAAAATTATATGCAGTACTATATAAAAATAACTTATTGTGGATTTAGTTGATATAATATTATTTATTACTTTATATATTTTATGACCTCTAATGTTCATCTATAATCATTTTGTTAATATTTTTATAATGACTAATGGCATAATAATAAAAGTGCCACTTAGAGAAAAGCTATAAATTTTATTTAATAAGATTTACAAGTTTTTTCTTAGTGGCATCATATTAAAAATTATTCAGCAAACTTATATAATCATAAAAAAATTTTTATAAATTGTCATATAACACCATTATCAGACAAATTTGTGAATATGTTAATTTGACAAATTATTGACATCAAAATTACTGATAGTATCCAAGCCTAGCCATTTCTTACTTTTATTCTACTCTTAAGTAGGAAGGCAGTTAAGCCAATAAATCCAACAGAGGCTTTGATGAATATCAAGTTCAGACCCTATTAAAAAAATAGAAGATCCTATAATATATCACAGTGAGGAGAGTAACTCAATAAAAAATCTGGAGCCTTGCCTAATTAGCATCTTATATACAGTATATTTGCATATAATGTATACTTATTCTACAGGCATTATATTATTATTAAAATTATAATCTGTAACAATAATTTTAATTATTGCCTGATTAATATTTTTAGTGTAAAACTAACTGTCATAAACTATAAAATTTAAAAACTTATAATTCAGAATTTGCCTATTGATTTTAACTAACCAAATATTTATAAATTTTAAAATTAAACTATGCTAATTGTTTAATATATCAAGTCTACTGAATAATTGATTGTGTAGCAATTAATTGCAATTTTTCAAACTTAATTAATTAATTGGCAGTGCAGCTACAATTAGTCAATTAATTGCAATTTTTTTATAAAATCACATAATCAGTTATATATCACATATTATATTAATTTATTGAATCAATATTAGTTAATTTATTTAATAAATTTATATAAAAAATTACAAGCTGTTCAAAGGCATATATATTAAAGTAGTGTATTTAACATTTCTATTTAAAATTTACTGCTATGAATACAAAAGTTTCAAACAAGTTATATGCCAAAGCTTTTTTTAGTCCTATAAATAACACCAAACATCAATGTAATTTATGTTCTTCTGGATCAAAGTCAATAGCCCAAAAAAAAAAATTCTGACTTTACAAATTTAATGAATTATTTAAATGCAAAGCACGAAAATTTCAAGTTGATTTACTAACAATATATTGCATCTGGTACTTTTTCTACAGAAAATGTTATTATTATTAATTATAGCACAAGTAAATATAATATTTTCAATTGGCTAAGCCTTATTGTAAAATAACAGTTATCTTTTAGTACATATAAAAATCCTGATTTTATTGAGTATACCAGTCTTTCAAAAGTGAATGTTTTAATGATTAGCAAGTATTTTAACAGCTTAGCAGATTGTGTGCAAGAAAAAATTAAAACTATCTTATCAGAAAAAATTGGAACCATGTTTGATGAATGAACAAATAATGAAATTCATTTTATTGGTTTATTTGACATTTATCAAACAGTTCATAAAGCCAGAAACTTGGTTTTACTAGCATTTTCACTGTTTGAGAATTGTACTACTCAGTGTGCAAATGCATATATTAGATTCATTAAAGCTGTTTTGAAATTATATACTAAGAGTATTTGTGATGTTCTGTTTTTTTTAGGAGATAATTGTAGTACTACTAAAAAAATAACAAGTAATTTAAATCTTCTACTTGTAGGATATATATCATATTATTTAAATTTAGCAGTTAATAATATTATTAATACTTCATCTAATCTTGTAAACCAAATTTGTGCAATTGTAATCATGATTGAACTTATAAAAACTATATGAAACTTGCAAAAGTAACTTTATTAAAGCTTATATTAGATAATACAACTTGTTGAATGAGTGTATTAAAAATAGTTAATCAATGTAAAAAACTTATTCCTCACATTATACAGATTAATAGATTTTTGGATATATATCTATACTATATTATAAAAATATTTCTGTGTAATGATAACACTTGCATAAACCAATCACCATATACTATTTCGATTCTGAATCAGTCCGATTCTACACGTAAACAATTTCTGTGCAATGATAATGCTTGCATAAACCAATCACCAGGAACTATTTTGATTCTGGATCAGTCTGATTTTACGCGTACACAATCAAAACAGTTAAATTTCTATATAATGATAACTCTTGCATATGTATAAACCAATCACCAGATACTATTTAAATTTTGGATCTGTTCAATTCCATTATTTATTCATATAAAAATTTAAAAAATATTAAATATTGCTACTTAATTGTCAAATATTTGAAAACTTACCAAGTATAGAAGTTATAGGTAAATTTAGAAACTAGATATGCAAACATATAATACAGTAACAAGAATACAAGACTAACCTGCTACAATAGTATTAAATATGCTCTTATTATTACTTTATTGTATACTATGTTTCACTATAAAGTTTGATTCATGCCAGGTATATTTCAATTTTTTTGAGTAAACATTTGTAAGAGACCTGGGAATTCTTATTTGACAAGTACCTTCAGTTTACAAAACATCTGCATTATAAGTTGATCCCCGCCAAATTATAAATCTATCTATACTATATTATAAAAATAATCTTTTAAAAAATTATATTTAATTGATTAAAATAAATTTAAATCTAAAAAAAGCCTTTCTAAACACTACAAACACTAATTCTACCCATCAAAATACAATTCCTTCATTCATACTATTTACGACATACTATTCCCAATGAAATTGTCGATACTTCCTGTTCTTGATAGGATTAAAAAAAAAAAATTTTCACTGTTTTTCTGTTAGGATATGCAAAGTTGATTTTTCATTAAACCAGGGTAAAATTGTACATGACTACATAATATATCAAGCACTAATACAAACAAAAATTCATATTAATAAAATAATATTGATAAGCAATAAATTAATCATTTTATTTATTCAATAAACGTAAAACCAGAAAGTATTGTTTTCTAAGTATTTGGAACATTCTATTACCTTTTAAAATGAGTATAACCCTCCAGTTTATGCAATGGTACAAAATTTTTATTAATACTACCAGCCATTTTCACTATTTGGGTTCATTATGTTTTGTTGCTGCATCCTGGATTCAGAATTATAAAAACCTTTTACTCAAATAAAATAATCAGCATTATAATCTTCTAGAAGAGCATTAAAATAAATCTACAAGAATTTCTCATGCAATTGAATTTTCTTGATCAGTTTTTATAATTTTATTTCAATTTTTATTTTTATTTTATTTATATTATTAGTGGAAATTTAGTTACAGCAATCAATGTATATTTTTAGAATAGTGTGTTTATTGAATTTTATGTTTTTTAACAATCGCTTTTACTTTGAAGTATTGAAGAAAAAAATTACTACAATTATGTTAATGTTAATCTTTTAAAGATTCTAATAAGTAGTATCAGTATAACTATATGATTAAATTCATGATAATCTTCTGAAGCAAATTAAATTAAATACATTTAAAGCCAGCCAGAGAAATGCGAAACACATAAATATATAATTGAAATCATGATAATCTTTAGAAAGCAAAGATATCTAAAATATAATCATATAATAGTAAGCAAAAAGAGAATTATAGTTGCATAATAGTAGGTGGGTAGTAATGAATATATTTAAAACCAATCAGGAAAACGCGAAGAACATAACTATATGATTAAAATCAAGATAATCATCAGAAAGCAAAAATATCTAAAATGAAAATGTATTTAAACTGTGTTTTTTATTTAAATAAAATTCAAAAATTAACTTAAATAAAATTCAAAATTTGACCTTATCATTAATTCAATTAGAAAAATCGACGTATTTTCTCAATTAAGATTCTTTAATTTATCTGTGTACTTGCTAATTTAAATTATATGTATAATCAAAATCATACATAAACCTACACTATTTGTATAATTATACATTCATATGTTCATTAATCAGACTTAAATAATGCAAGTACTCCCACCACTTGAAACAGCAGATGAGTTAAAAGAACATAGAAAAGAACTCAATAGACAAAAGCAAAAATGGTACAGAAACAAAAAAAAAGCAAGTAATACTAATACTGTATTAGAAGAATTGCAACGCTTACTTGCCTCAGAAGTGCCAATTGTTGTTATTGATTCTGCTGCAAGTTCCTCAACTTCTGAATTAACTAACATCCAAACTGATCAAAGGCGATAACGTAGTAGATTAATACATCATGATATAGGAAGAATGGACCAAATTTGTGCTAATTGTGGTGCAAAATTTTGGATGGCTGAAAAAGATCACAATAGCAACAGAACTTCTCCAAAATTTGCACTTTGCTGTGCCCATGGTAAAGTGCAATTACTACCTTTAACTGAACTGCCAGCATATTTACTGCATCTATATACTTCAAATAAATCCCTTCCAAATCAATTTCGCAATAATATTAGAGGTTATA
This sequence comes from Cetraspora pellucida, assembly GCA_910591915.1. Classification (NCBI taxonomy): domain Eukaryota; kingdom Fungi; phylum Glomeromycota; class Glomeromycetes; order Diversisporales; family Gigasporaceae; genus Cetraspora; species Cetraspora pellucida. The sequence continues at coordinate 13,581 of CAJVQA010003981.1, read as the reverse complement.
ACAATGCTTTAGTGTGCACATAATTTGGTGCCAATATAGATAATCAATTTCAAGGACAAGACGTGTCTAATTTTCGGATTCATGGCCAAGTCTACCATCGTATTGGACCATTACTGTTAAGCAAAGCTCACATACCATCGTTTGTTCAACTATACATCTATGATACAGCACATGAAATTGAAAACTGTTATAACAGAATACAAAGATTAAATGAAGTTATTTTACAAAATCTACAAACCATGCTAGATAGATGTAATCCTTACATACAAAATTTTCATTAGGTAAGAAACCTTATCAAGGAAAATGAAACTACTGAAATTTCGATGATGATCTATAGTAATAGAACTCAAGATTTCCATCATTATAATGCTCCCACAGCTTCCAAAGTAGCTGTAATTATAGTTGGTAATGGTCATGATGTAAATCTGACAAATCGAGACATTCTTCTTAGATTATGTAATAAAGTCTGCAAAAAATATCAGAATGTTATCCATCATATGACTCGCTTCATTATGTATTATTATTTTCAAAAGGTGACGATGGCTGGCATGTAAACATATCACTTACAGGAAATATAAGACGAGAAAGAGTAACAACGATGCAATTTTACTCATATAGGCTACAAGTTAGGGATGGAAATTGGCTACAGTATGCAGGTCGTCTATTTCAGCAGTATATTGTTGACCAATATGCTAAAATAGAGCAGAATCATTTAAACTACCTTAAGCAGAAACAATCGTTACTTCGAGCTAATTTATATCAAGGCGTTATGGATGCAATAAATGCTGGAGATAACAGTAACAATGTCAGTCATTGTATCATTCTTCCATTATTATTTACAAGTGGACCACATCAAATGTATCAATTGTATCAGAATGCAATGGCTATTATAAGTCACTTTGGCAAACCAGACCTTTTTGTAACTTTCACATATAACCCAAAATGGCCAGAAGTTACTAGAGAATTATTACCTAATCAGAATGCTGCTGATAGACCAGATTTAACAGCCTGCATATTTCACGTAAAACTACAAGAACTATTAAAAGACTTAAATAGCAACCATTGGCTTGGTAAAGTTATCGCATATATATATATAATAGAATTTCAGAAATGTGGTCTACCTAATGTGCACTTTCTACTAATACTTGCAACAGAAGACAAGTTCCGATCTACTAATGATTATGACTCCATAGTCTTTGCAAAATTCCTGATCATATTTTATATCTACTTGCTTATAAGACAGTAACAAGCCTGATAGTGCATGGTTCATGTGGTGTATTAAATCCAGCCATGCCATGTATGAAAAATAGTGTGTGTCAAAAACATTATTCGAAAGATTTTCAGGAACACACAGTAGAAAGCGATAATGGATATCTCATTTACTGCAGGCGTCTTGGCCATTCTGTTGAAATTAGAAGAAATCTTTTAGACAACAGATAGGTTGTGCCACATAATATTGAATTAGTTACAAAATATAATGCCCATATTAATGTCGAAATTTGTAGTTCGATATCAGCATTTAAATACTTATATAAATGCATTTATAAGGGTCATGACTGAGCTACTGTAACTCTTTCTCATTCCAATAATAACAATAGTCTGCAAACATCTGCTAAAGCTGAAGCTGAACCAATTGACAAAATAAAAATGTACTTAGACTCAAGGTATATTTCAGCTTCTGAAAGTATTTGAAGAATTTTTCATTATAAGATGCATGGTTGAACTTCATCAGTACAGAGACTAACAGTTCATCTTTCAGATCATCAATATATTACTTTTCAAGATGGAGAGAACCTTCAACATGTTTTAAATTGTGCTAACATGCATATAACTATTCTGACAGCTTGGTTTCAAAAGAATATGGAAAATGTTGCAGCACGTACATATACTTACATTGATTTTTTTGCCCCATTATACCTGGGATGCATCTTGCCATAAGTAGAAACCCAGAAAAAATGCAACAATTATGATTGGAAGGCTTTACATAGTATAACCTTCAGAAGGGGAAAGGTATTATCTTCGAACCTTACTTACCTATGTTAGAGGTGCAACTAGCTTCGATAACCTGAAAACTGTTAATGGATATGTATGTGAAAGTTTCAAAGAAGTTTGCATTCGTCTTGGTCTTCTTCAAGATGATGCTGAATGGGATGCATGTTTGCTTGAAACAAGTGCTATACAAACAGGATAACAATTGAGACACCTTTTTGCAATAATACTTCTTTTTTGCCAACCAATAGAGCCTGAAATATTGTGAAATAACTATAAAACAGCTTTATGCGAAGATATTATATATAGAAATCACAAACTATTGCCAAATCAAAATGAGAACATACCTGCTACTGTTGAATGGGAACACTTAGACATTTGGAAGGTTACCTTTTGCTAAATGGAAAATTGCTAAAAGATTTTCTGAATATGCTAATTCCTCCTAACAATATATCAAATATGGGTAATAGTAAAAGGCTAAAGCAATTAATTTGCAAAGAAAGGTCATATAATATCACACAACTAGAAGATAAACTACATCAAAATGTTCATTTGTTAAACAAAGATCAATGCACAATATTTGATGCTGTTACATGAGCCATTGAAGACGAAGGCAGCTGTTTTTTTGTAGATGGACCAGGTAGTACTGGAAAGATGTTTTTGTACAATATCTTGCTAACAAGTATCAGATTGAAGAGCGAAATTGCTTTAGCAATGGCTTCTTTAGGAATTGCTACACTATTAATAAGTGGTGGTCAGACAGCCCACAGTTATTTTAAAATTCTAATTAAACTTAATGAATCTTCAACATGCTACATTTCTCAGAATAGCGATGAAGCCCATCTAATTAATATGACAAAACTTTTCATATGGGATAAAGCCCCAATGGTTCATAAATTTAATTTGAAGTGCTTGACCGGACATTTTATGATATAACTCAAATTAACAAACCATTCGGGGGAAAAGTTTTTGTCTTTGGGGTGATTTTTATTAAGTACTGCCTGTTATATAATGTGCATCTCATGCTGATACTGTTTCAGCTAGCTTATCTCAATCTTATTTGTGGAGACAAATTAGAAGAATGAAGTTAACAATTAATATGAGACTTCGCAAACTAATGATGCAGACGAGAATTTAAAACAGAAAAACTTTGCAGAGTTTCTTTTACAAATAGGAGATGGCAAATATCCAATTATTCCAGGTATGGAAAACATGGCAGAACTCCCTTCTGATTTAATAATGATGGGAGGAAAATTATCAGACCTTATCGACTTTGTCTATCCAAACTTCACCGAAAATTCAGGAAATAAAGATTATTTCACAGATAGAGCTATTTTAACACTAACAAATAATAATGTTGATAAGATCTCTGACATAATGATAAATTGGTCTCCTGGCGAAGTTAAAGTGTACCCCAGTGCTGACTCTGTAAATTTAACTGATGACAGTAATGCAGAACAATCTCAGTTATACCCTCCTGAATTTTTAAGATCTTTAAATATTTTTGGTATTCCTTCTGGTAAATTGAAATTAAAAATTGGAACCCTAGTCATGCTTTAACGAACCCTAAACCCAGCAGAGGGTCTCTGCAATGGAACTTGCTTAATTTGTCACGAACTTTATAACAAAGTAATAGATGCAGAAATCATTACAGGATCACATATTAATAAACGAGTTTTCATACCTCGAATAACATTAACACCTTCTGATACCAAATTACCATTTACTTTAAAATGATACCAGTTTTCTGTGCGAGCTGCATTTTCCATAACTATCAACAAGGCGCAAGTTCAAACATTAAATCAAGTAGGCGTTCACCTACCACAACCTGTTTTTTCATACAGTCAACTATATGTTACTTTGTTGAGATTTACTTCTTATTGGTCTATCAAGGTCCTCATACCTAATAACACAAATACTAACAAAGAATATCAAACAAATAATGTTGTATATTATGAAATTTTTTTGAATATAATCTAATAAAAATCGTTAATATCATAAAAATCAAATTTCTAACAAAATACACTTATCGAGAAACATTTAATATAAAAAAATATTTTATAATAAATTATTCAATACTATAATCTAAACTTACCACATTCCTCATAAATAATAAATTTCTATATTCATTCCATAATATCGGAACAATATTTCTACACTATTGATAGTTTACAAGAAGACATGAAAATAAGAATCTATAATAAAGCCATACAAAATTAATTAATCAGTTTTCATAACCCAGACGGGTCAAATTTACAAAACTCTAAAAAAAAATTTCAAAGTATACTTACTATCTGGATGAGTTTTTTTTTACAAAATCTATAAAAAATTTTATGTTTTTTATATATAAAATTTTTTTGAAAATAAAATTAAAAGCCAGGTTGCCGAAATGCCAGGTCATTTTTGAAAATTTATAATATGAAAACCGATTTATTAAGTTTCTATAGCCTAATCTTTAAGGTTATTAAATATTTCAATAAGGCATTCATTTTTGAAATCTACTTCAGTATAAAAAAAAAGAACCAACCTATAAAACAAAAACTATACACTTTTTTTATAAAGTTAGACTGTAAAAAAACAATAATAAAATCTTATAGATATCAGATGAACCTCATACAACATTACTTCTGTATTCCGGCCAATAATTTCTTAAATATCATATATTATTAAAGTTTCTATCTGATCTTTAGACTGCTCAAAAATTAAAAAAGATTTGCTAAACCATCATTATATTGTTATGCAGTTTGTGACTTTTATCTTTTTATGGATTAATGTCAATAAAATTCTTTTAACTTGATTGGTCCTGACCCTTTCCATAATACTCGGAAGCATCGATTTTTAAATAACAAAGAGTCATATTATGAATATATATTTAAATAGCATTAAATTTATTGGTACTATGTAATGTTAATATAATATCTGATATGTATAATAATAATAAATATATATATGTATCTACTTTAGAAAAATCTTAAAGTTGCTCTTTCTATATGTAATTTTTTTTGAAAGACATTATAAAAAGTTGATTAATTACATTATTTTAACTCCTATGTTTGAGTGCCCAAGATTATGATGCAAATATACCAATAATTTACAGATATCTTATACATGCTATAAGAAACTAATAAGACACCAAATAATGAATCGAGTCGTAGCCTAATGAAAAAAAATCGAACAAGCTCATTAATTACATAACAATAACAAATGAATCATTTAATATGTTTTACTAGATTTTTTTTTAGCCAATTAAATTGCTTCTATATGGGTCTTTGTCTTGAAAATGACCTTACAGGATATAGTAAATTATATAATCCAAACTTGAATTTCAAGATGAAGACCTCATATTATATATATGACACACTGACTATATAATTTTCTTTGATTATATTCTCCGAATTGACTAATAAAATTATATAATAGTAAATATTAATCTTAAAACTAGATATTATATAATATATATTACTATAACCCATCATTTAATGATGAGTTTAACACCTAGTATATATATATTTATTTTAATTTTTTATTTACTTATTTATTTATTTTAACTTTTTTATTTATTTATATTAATTTATTTATTTACTTTATTTTTTAATTTTTTAGCTTGAGATATTTTATTAGTAGAGCAATTAAATTTAAATAAAGTTAATAGTTTTATTAATCAACTCAAATATTTTTTCAAAAGCAACTAATAATCTACAAAATGAATCAATAAATTTAGACAATGTTCATGCTTATTTTGACTTATTAATTAAAGAATGTTCTGAACTAGAAAGTTGATTAAAAAGAAATGCATTAATAATTTATGATCCTCTTTTCAAAATTGCTATAGTCAAAGTTTTATAAAGACAAGAAGTTGATCTGATATTTATTTAAAGCAAAAACTTCAAGTATTTATTATAGAAAAAAATATCTAGGCAATAGTAGAAGAACCTATAACAATAAAAGAGCATATAGCAAAAAAACACAAACTAGATGAATCTAAATATATAAATATAAATTTTATTCCTTCAATATCTAATGCAGTAGAATGATTATTTTTGATTATTAAATATTACTATACTTACTTAAGAAAATCATTTGATCTGTATTCTTTAGAAAATCTTTTGCTTCTAAGAATAAATAGTAATATGTGATCAATTCAGATATTAATCAAGTTAAATAATATTATAATTTCTATCACTATATCTTTTTTATTTAAAATGTATTACAGTATTATGTATTATTATTGCAATCAAACAATATAACCAGAATTTATACTAGTAGTACAATTATTAGCAGGATAAAATTTCAATATTTGTTTAATATGCAAGTTTTATACAGGTTAGCTGTGTATAATTATGACCCTTATTTTTTTGATTTTGCACTAGCCAATACAGTATTATGCTTAACAAATAATTGCAATTAATTGCAATTATTTTGTCATTAATTGAATTTTAATTAATTTTATGATAATATTAATTGATTTCAAGTTATAATGCATGATAAAAATTAATTGACAATTAATTTTATAGTAGGCCTGACACTTATACTAAAGTAACTATATAATGTTACTTTGACTTAGTAAATATAATTCAAAGTATTAAATTAGATATATGATCTAAAATATATCATGCAGTACTATTACAATTTGTAAATTGCTTATATATGAAGTAGAATCTATTGTTAACAGTGTTAACAAATTCTATTTTAATCAGGGTAAAGCTATCTAACTATATTATATTACAACTGTTTTTATAAATTCTAGAAAATCTGGCAAAAAGTGACTAACTAAATATTTTCTAATTTGATAAGTTTTGATAAACTTTTGATTGAATGTAATGTGAATGCATCCAAATAAAGTCTATGACTGAATTAAATTTGTTTGCTCAGAAAATAATAAATTAGTATAATGACTTGGAAGAGCTTTATACTTATCTTCAATTTAGTATAGTATTGTTAACATTTAAGTTTTTTGAATAAATTATCATTCAAAAATTAGTGAATTTAATAGTTATTAGGCCAGTCTTTATTTGTATAACTAGAAAAGTGAAATTCAAATACGTAAGGTGAGTAAGAGAATTCTTTATTTAGTAGTATAATTGTTACCAGAAGAAGTATTATATAGTACAATTAGTTCAAAAAGAAAAATTTCTTCTCTATAGTTCTTATTAACACCTTTATATAAATTTTCTATTAGACTCAAAATTAGTAATTAAGCAAAAATGTAATCATTGATTTTTAGTTTAAAAAATGTCATAATTAATATAAAGCTTAATAAAGTATTTATCAAATTATTACCTAATTTTGAAGAAATTTGCATACTATTTAAGTTATTACAATATTTTTTGTAATATTTCTTTTTTCTTCAAGGATAAGTTCTGTTCAAATCTCACTTTCTTTAGTTTCTTTTTGTTTCAATTCATTAACAGATCACATGCTCCTTTTCTTTTCAAAATATTTCTGATTTATATTTGTTATTTGATATATTGTTTAAGTTAATTACTATAACTATTTGTCTCAAAATTTTTCTATTCTATTTCTTAATTTTTATAATTGTTGTTTCTTAATTTGCTTTAATTTAGTATAGATCTGTTTATTTTTTATATAGTTTTCTTTAATTTGCATTATTAATTTAGCCTAATATCTTAGTACTATATTATATATTTTAAAATATTGCAAGGAATGTTGCTAATCATAATACTATTTTCATTATTATTGTAATTTATAAATGTTTTCTTAAATTTCAATTCTAATTTTAAATAATTAATTAATAATTTTAAAGATTAATATTAAAACTAATATATTATATAGGTCTTCTTTTAAATTGTTAATATAATATATATTCATCATTAATTTTACAGAAAGAATAACTTCTCTGCAATACAATAATAGTATAAACTGTATTTAGTAATATTATATTTTGTAATTCTTAATGTAAATAAAACTAGTAATAAATAATTATTTCAATTTTTATAAAACTAACTTACAAAATTTGCTAATACTTTACACAGAGTTATATTATATTTTTTTACTAAGTCATTATTTTGTGACTGATATGTTGTCAATAAGTTATATATATATATATTTTTTTTAAATATTAAGGCGAGTACTTACGACCCAGAATTTTATTAGTAGTATATTTGACTAATAGATGCTTTACAACCACAGGGAGCAACCATAGGAAGAGTGTACAACTAGCCACTCATACAACTTTAGTTATTGTCTAATTTAAGTAGTCTGTCCAAAGGTTCTACACTAGCTGCCATACCTGGAACCTGCTTGTAGATTCTCTATTTAACCACTCTGTTTCCATATCTACTCACCTACCTCTGCCTACTAACAACTCTGACCAATGCTAGTGAAAATATGCCATGGCCACTAAGTCTTTAAAGCAGTTCACTCATATGAGGAACCTTTAACCTTGTACTAAAACTTTCAGAATCTTCTGTATTCCATTTTTACAGCTGACCTAGTATCACTATGACCAAGACCAATACTGATGGTCAGAGCATACCATTAAACTACTATGCCTTTGTAGAGTTCACCCCAACCCTAATACTGACTTCACAATATATTCTTACTACTTTGGTATTCAATTCAAGTTCCACTAAGCTTCCATTCCAGATAGTCTAGAAAGGTAGATAGAAACCATACACCTCTGGTTCACATGTTTGCCAGCATGTGCTCTTTTTCTTCGGAACCTGGAAATTCTGGCAGTCTGGTTAGTTCATCTGGTCCCTCCTCAAAGACTAGCACATTTGCCCAGTTTCACAAGTTCTAGCTCCATTTCATAAGTCTAGTCTTTACAGTAGCACCGTTGAAGGTTCAGGTTACCTCTCTACTTAGGTCTTCCAAGTGGGCTTCCATCTTCCTACCTGGTTCCTTTGATTTACACGGCCTAAGGACTTATCTTGGGTTCACACCGCCCAGTACTGGTTTGTGTTCCCTCGTACAATGTTGTACAAGTGCCTTAGACCTTCCAGTCAGGCTGGTATGACACAGGTTACAGGTATCCTATCCCAACAAATCACAGAAGACAGTTAGCTGTAATACAGAAAGAATTGCAAATTTTCGCTGTCACTGGGATTTGAACTCTAGACCTGCCACTTGAGGGTTGACAACCTATCCACTTCACTAGGTCGCCACACCCCTATACTGTAAATATTGTAAATAGGAGTTTTTAAAATCTTATATATTATTATAGCATATTTTACTAAAATACTCTTATAACCAAGTTAGCATAAGCCAAACTGTTTTAAATAAGCAGTTAAATAATATTTAGAATATTTCAGAATATAGCTCTAGTTATAGTTCTTTTACAGATTCTAAAATAAGATAGTTAGATATTCTAATATAGTTATAAATAATATATAACAATTAGTTTTATTTTAAAGCAAAAATATTTCAATATTACCTTAATCTGAATTAAGTTCAGATGAGTTTTCTTCTTTGGAAGCAACAAATAATATGTTTTTTTTGATGAAAGACAAAATACTTCAAGATATATCTAATAAAAATAATTTTAAAAACTATAAAAAAGTTTTATTTAATAAAGAATCATAACATTCAGCATCTAATTCTGCTAAAATTAACCTTGATGACTATAAAAAAGCTTTATTTGATAATGCTTTTAATGATTTACATCATCTACAAACTGTTAAATAGCCTAACAATGTCTATTATGAATTTATGATAATAGTTAATATATATTAACTTTTAAATTTGGCTAGTGATGCTTTTATAAAGTTTTTTTAATAAATTCTCTAATTTGAATATTTTACTATTTTCATTATCAACAAAAGCCAAAAAGAAATTTTTTGAAGATTCTTCTATTATAGATATGATATTTAAAGAAGTTTGTATTACTGAGTTTTAAAACATTGAATATACATTCTACTATTGACTATTAATTAAAACTATAAAGTCTTTATTAATGATCAATAGTATTAACCAATTACTGGTTCTTCAATATGAAAACAAAAAAGAAGTAATAATAATATAGAATACTAAATATTTAAAAAGCAATACAATAGTAATTGGTAGAAATGAGAAAAATTGATATTACTTGTTAGGCAACATTTGCTATTGCTTATTCTTTATTCAGATGTAACAACTTTGGACTATATGGGAAAATCTTCTGCACATTTTATATTTTTATTGCTTGGCAATATTTTTAACTATCAAAAAAATAAGCCAGAATCCAAGACATTAATTAAATACTTTTCAATCTTAAAAGCCAAGAATAATAAAATAAAAAATTCAGATTTTTTTCAAAAATTATAAAGAAAAACCTTCCAGAGATGTATGTTGATTTTTCTCAAATTCATAGTTGAAGAACCAAAGCTTTACTTCATTATATATAGCAATATAATTACTTTTATTTTATAAATATCAATAATTATTTCAGATATGGTTAAAGCCAATAAGTTTGCAAATGTTTATCAACTATTTTTCTCAAGACAGCTATATAAAAAGTGTCTAGTATTAAATAACAACTTGAATAATATTAATTTAACAAGCATAATTTCAAGAACTTCAGATGCAATAAAACAAGCAGTAATAAGCAGTATTATTTAATTCATTCTAAAAATAATGCATTTTGGAACTTAAGATATGAAATTTAAATTATTATTATATTATATTATATTATATTATATTGTTTCGAAATGATATTCAGATAACATTTTGAAACAATACAGTAATGATAAAAATATATTATAAATTATAAAAAAATTTAGAAGTTTTAATATATATAAAGCTATCATACTTGATCAAATATATGCTTCAGATCTTGGCCTTTTTAAGCATATGCTAAATTTTATAAAAGAGCTTTTATCTAACCAATGTAAGAGCCAGATGCTTCAAACCTTTGAACAGTGATTAATTTTAATTCCTAGATATCAAAGTCTTAAAATAATGAAAAACATATTAGACATAACATGCATGATAGCTGATAAATTACAAAATTTAATAAAAATAATAATTTTTGCTCTTAATAACCTATATGAGGATTATAAGAGACTAGTAATTAGTAATAAACAGTTATACCAAGTTTATTACAAATTCCTTCAAATGTATATAGTTATTTGTAAAGAATTATTTATTTATAATTCTTGTAATTAGTTTCAGGTACAGAACAAGTTGTTATTTTTTGTAAATTTTTGATTATTAATAATTAAATTTATAGATCCTTATTATAAATTGGATTAAGAAATTTATTGAAGTATTTTCAAAATATTCTAGTCTTCAATTTTCTAAGCTTTATTTTTGGTGCTATCATATAGTACCTGTGATTCAAGAATATAAATCAATAAATAGTATAACTATAGAAACTTATAAGACTCTTTATAAAAGTTATATAAAAGAATCTTATTGTATGTCAAATAAAAAAGGTTATATAAAACAAATATTAAGAACAGTAAGTAATATATAGTAATATATAGTAAATAATCATTATCTATTATTAAATACAATTCTTATCAAGACTATTACATGTTTTAACAAATTGCAAATCTATTGCACAAAAATTAACTAAAAAATTTATTCATCAAAAACACTTATAACTCTTAATTTTACTAAGACAACCTGGCTTGGGCTCTTAAGTAACCTTGTTTAGCTTACTATTTTACATATAGTTTGCAAATATTAAGCTTTTACATTTCAAACTTATTGAGAAAACTGTACTGACAGTCTTTGGCTTTCAGTTTAAAATTTCAATTATCTTGTAGTTTCTATTGCCTTAACCTGTTTTCTACTTTTAAATAAAGTTGTAGTATACATTTACCTAGTTAAAACAAGCTCTAACAAAGATTTTTGATCTAATATTGACTAAACTATAATTAAATTTAATATTTACTTTCTTGCAAAATCTTTTTTTTTATCTTTTGTCCTTACTCCATCCTTTTTTCTTCTTATATGTTTTTTTATGTAACTATATAATTATTTTCTAATCTATACTTTACTATTTTATACCAACACTTTGTAATCTATCTATTAATAGCAACCCATTCATATAATTAATTATTTCTATATTCAGTCTTTATTAGTATTATATAATAATTTGTACTACAAATCTTATCTGTATCTAGTACCAGAGCTATATTAGTAATCCTATTCATTTCTGTTATATCTTTGTATTATTTTAGTGAGATCTTTAAACTATAACTCTTTTATTTATCTACAATCCTTGTTAAATTAATTATTTACAACTATATTTTCTATTTAACAAATATTTCTAAATCAAAAACATACCTGTTTAATTTATTAATACTTTAAAATATTTATTTTAATTCATCAAAAGCCTGATATTGCAGATCTTGACTACTTTTATCAAAACTTTTTTAACAGTTTTGAAATTGCCCTCTATAAAGAAGAGAATAAAAACAAGACCTGTTCAATTTTTTCTAAAGGCTAACCAACTATCTGTTTAACTAAAAATCTTCAATCACATAAAATTACTTATTTTTTCCAAGCTTCTATCTCTATTTCTGTGATTACTTGTTTTTGTAACAAAAATTATACTAAAATTATTTCACCCACCAATACTACTTATACTCAAGCTACCAAATTCACTATTGTTTACATTAATAGCAACTCTAAAAAGCTTAATAAAATAACTCAAGAACTCATAACTAATATTTTTTTTCTAGTAACAGTATTTCTCCATCTTATATATCTAACGTACACTATTATACTTATTCTAAATGCTCTGTTTCAATTAGTTGTACTAAAAGAAATAAGTGTTATTTTCCTATTAAAAAATATGTTACTAAAAATAATGAAGTTTACTATTCTATCTGCATAACTACCTCATCTTAACATGAAGCTAATTTATCCCAAACTAAGAAAAACCTTATTCAAACTTTTTAAAACATCTTATATGAATTTTCTCAAACTACAAATTCTTTTATTACACTTTTATATCAAAACTCAACTTTTTCTAACCTTATTGATTTTTTTTTTACTACAACTGCTCATACTAATCTTATTTTGAACTAACTTTTTAATACTAATATCTTTAACAATACTAACTTAAATTCTAACAATTTTAGTAACTCTAATCAATCTGACAAAACAGTTAACAAATCTTCTTCTCAAATTTACTTTAGTATTCTTGGTTCATCTATAGAATAGCATGTACTAATACACTTGATAGTCACATCAATTATCACATTACACAAATGTAACCTTTGATCGTCAATTTATTTTATTTACAGTAATGTTATACAATAGATTTGTATATCGAATTTAAGAATACAATTACAAAGAAAGATAAATGTCTGTTGGTTCTTTGTAGTTATAAGAATTACTAAAAGGAGAATAGATAAAAAAATGATAAGGATTACATGATAAGACAGTCTTTATCATCTATTTGATACTACTAATTCATCTATGTTTAGAAAATCATGAAACTAATTCTCATGTTCAATTCAGAAAATAGATACTCAAAATTCATTTTTTGTAACAAACATGATAACTAGAAAAAGTTATTAAAATAAGAATCGAATTTCTGAATGAGTTCAACAACTTTCATCTGAAGAAAAACGAAGAAAAAATGTATTTTGAAACTGATGCAAATGATTATTGTTCTACTAAATTTAATGAATCAAA
>CAJVQA010003980.1:0-18376 GCA_910591915.1 Cetraspora pellucida | reverse complement strand
ACTTTATGTAAAATCTCAATTAAATATTCAATAAAGATAGAGGCATGGCCTTACCATTAATATTAAAAAAAAAAAAATTTACTTTTATCAGACATATCTTGAAGTGTTTCATCTTTCATCAAAAGAGACATATTATTTGTTAATTCCAAAGAAGAAAACTCATCTGAACTTAATTTAGATTAAGGTTTATTGAAATATTTTTATTCTAAAATAAAACTAATTACTATATATTATTTGTAACTATATTAAAATATCTAGCTATTTTACCTCAGAATCTGTAAAAGAATCATAACTAAAGCTATATTTTGGGATATTCCAAATATTATCCAACTGCTCATTTGAAACAGTTTGGCTTATACTAACTTGGTTATAAGGGTGTCTTAGTGAAATATGCTGTGATAATGCATAAGGTTTTGAAAACTTTCATTTATAATGTTTATAGTAAGGGCCTGCAAATTGCCTATTTATAAGGCTTAGCCTGGTCTGCAGTTAGGATTAAAAATTTTTTTCAGGCCTGGTCTGACCCATATTTAGGGTTACCATTTTTTTGTCAGCCTGGTCTGGCCCACATATGTTAAATTTTTTCTTCAGCCTAGCCTGTTCTAACCCAGCCTGCAAAAATTTCTTATATAATTTTACAAAAATTTTAGGTCCATACTGGCCCACAATTATAAAGTTGTGCAAATTTTTTGGCCTGTTCATTCTACAATTATAAAATTTTGCTTTAGGCCCAGCTTGGCCTACAAAACTTTGCATGCCAGGCTGGGCTGCAGAACCCAATGCAGGCCTCTAGTTTACAGTACCAATGTATTTTAAATATAAGATAAAATAAATAGAAATAAAGAAAGATAGAGATAAGTAACGATAAGTAGAGAAAAGATAGAACTAGAGATAGATAGAGAATAGAAATGGAAAGAGATTGTGTGCCTAAATACTGGAATCTAAACAGAATTCTGTTTCTCAGATTTTAAATAAAATAGAAAGAAAAAAAAGATAAAAAGTGATAGAGAGATAGAGAATAATGTAGTAAGAGATTGGTTTAATGTGTACTATAGTGATACAAAAAATTAAATATGAAAACAATTTAAAGAAATTGAATAAAATCATGAAAGTAATAATAATTAGAAATTATTTTGTAGCAATATATATTAATTTCAAGCAATTTATTCTATATTAACAGCAAAACAAAATTATTTACATGATATCATTATCTGTTTAAATTAAACTTTATATTTTATTTCATATTAATATATTAATATTTTAATATTTGCCAAATCTCAGCAAGAATATGTATATATGTTAAATTTCAGTAATTGTATAATGACTAGTGATGCCTGATGAAGCTATGTGATGCTAATTGTTATATGTTATTACTTATAAAATTAGAATTAAATTGTTAATTTTTTATATATTCTAGTATGTGACAATTAGCATCACATAGTTTCATTAGGCATTACTAATAATAAATATATTTTCACATTTATTTTTTATATAACGATTAATGTTATTATATATTTATTATTGTTCAGAGTTCTTTATTTTAATATTTGACAAATCTCAGATAGAATGATATATATGATTAAGTTTTAGTGACTATAAGTAATTATGCATATAATGACTAAACAAATAAATATATTTTTTTGCTATTTTTTTTATATGATGATAGACATTATTATATATTTATTATTATTACATAATTATTCAAAATTTTTTTTTTTAGATTTATAAACCTATTTAGTTTCATTGTTTGGAAGTAATGAATATTTTAAAATTTTTAAACATAGAAAATGATCTGAATAATACAGTCAAGAATATTTCCATATATGGTATTTCCAAATATAGAAATGATCTGCAATATACAATGCTATTTGGATTTTCTAGAATTAAAAAATTAACCTAAATCTGATTGGCTAAAATTTTTTTATAAATGCGAAAAGCAAATACAAAACTTAAAATTTTTATAATAGCTATAACAGCTTAATTAATTAATAATTTGCAAATTACTATAGTTTAACTAGTATAGTTTATATGAATTGCTGATGAACATTTTGTATAAACATAAGAATGAAAAAAATATCAAAAAGTTAAGTATCGATCTTAATGCTATAATGCCTTGTATTTAACAATTTTTCTAAAGCCAGATCAATGTAAATTATTTTCTATTTTCTCTTTATCGTTTTTTTCCTTTCTTTTTAGAAATCATTTTGGAAAGTATAAGTTTATAGGCTATTTCTAAAAATTTAGCTACAGAACATTTCAAAAAAAAAAAACTTCAAAAAATTTTTTTTTAATTCTATTCAAATCTCTTTCAGAAATGAGAGGCAGTAATGTAAAAACTAGTCTGATCAAGTTTGAATAGCATCAAGTGATCCTTGCCAAAAAAAAAACCCATTGTAAATATAGTTGTACTTGGGTTATATCTTACTGTTATGCCTTTGTTGTGCTTAAAGTTAGCATTTGCTTAAAGTTGTAACTTTAAGCACCTGAAGTTGTAACTTCAAGCACCTAAAGTTAAAACTGTCCAAAATTACTAACACAGGCAAGAAGAGTCTAATTTCAGAGGTAGTTAGTGCACCTAAATTGGTAACTTCAAGCAGATGTCAACTTCAAACATGACAGTCATACATCTAATGTTATGGGGCTACAAAAAAAAAAATATTATTAAAAACTTTGGAATGTAGAAATTTCATCAAAATGAAGACAATTTACAAACATGCTATCAAGCAATTCTGAAACCTGAAAAAATAAAGTATTATTTGAGTTTTAATTTGCTAAAAGTATAGTTAATATAATCTTGATTTATTAAAATTAATATTTATTTATTTTTATTTTCTAGCTCTGTCTCATTTTCAAAATCATTATAATTCTTATATAGGTTCATCTCATTTTCAAGATCATCTTGATTTTTGTGTAGGTCTCTAATATTTTGTAAGATTTCTTGCAATTGGCTATGAGATTTTTGTTGCAAACCACAATACTTCAGATGATCAAAAAGATTGATGCAATTGAGTAATGAATCAATGATCACTAAAAGCTCCTTTTTTATCATATTTTCTTTATTCAGAGCTGCTGCTTCTTCATAAGCAGTAATAGGTATGAGCTGGAGTAATGAATTTGGCTTATTGTTTTTAAAAATCTTATTAATGAACATGATTTGTCCTTCACATGCCAAATTGCTAAAATTTTTTAACTGTTCACTAAGTAGATGCTCCTTTCCAAGGCTTTTAAAAATGTAATTGTTATTTTGTAGATTTAAAAATCTAGTTTTACACAAGTAAACTCGGAATCGTTGTGATTTTAACATATAGTCTGGACATGACTGACAATCTAACAACTCATTATTTGTATGCCTAATCATATTAAATAATATGTGATGCAGCTAAATTTTATGTTAAAAATGTATAAATATAAGTTATATATTTTGTTACAATACAGATAAATATATTTTTTACTAACCTTTATGAACTTGGTACAATTATATGCTGCTATTCTCCAATGCTTCTGTGAAGGTACAGGTGGAATTAAGGCCTTTAAAGACTTATTAACTTCTTCAAGAATAGCATCAAGTTCTTGATGCTGATTGTAATATCCCAATCATGAAATAACTAAATATAATTCTATACATTGTTTAATTTTAGAATTTAATCGCATTGATTGTTCTTTATAGGGTATTTCATATAAATAATACATGGGATGTCTACGACTGGACCAAATTGAAGCAAACATACGTCGAGCAGCACTTGTCAACAATAATCAATTATTTCTAACACCTATATGAAAATTAATAATTGCTTGCAGATAGGTAAATGTTTATAATAATTGTTAGTAAATTTTTTTGGATATATTTAATATCTTATAAAAAAAATCTCAAAATCTTACTTGCTCAAATTTTAATTTATATATATGATCATTTTGTTTTTTGGCCCAATTTAGATAGTCATCAACTGAGGAATTTTCTGTTGTAGTTATGTATAGCCATAGTAATTCACATATAATAGCATATTAGTAAATATTGCAAATAGAGTCCCATGATTTGTAATAATTAGCACATTTTTTAAAAAAACTGAGTTAGTTTTCAGTTCTAAATTCTTGGAGAATAGCAAATTGTTTTATGTCAGTCATTCTTAAAAAAAGTAAATTAAAATTTTGGATCAAATAGTATTATTTGTATTAATTTAATTATGAAAAATATTAATATCAGTTTAATTCTACAAATGCTCTAAGCATGTTCATTTCTTCATGCAAGGGCCCAGAAATTAATATAAGCCATGAAAAGTCTTTTCAAATCTTTTGAGCTAGAGTATAAAGAACATCATCACAAGTAACAAATAACTATTTTTGCACTTCATTTATTTCCATAATATTTTTTATATACTCTAAAACTTTTCTAACATTAACAATTAAATTAGTATTAAATTCTAATGGATCTGGCACATACATTTTGGAAACAATAATGCTATATTCAGGATCTGAATGTTGTGTAATACTAATATAATTAAGTTGTCAGCTTTTTTGTTCTTGAGCATATGCATAAGACTTTATTATGAGAGGTTTTGAGTAGATTGAATTATTAACTTGAATATTTTCATTAGCAGACTCTGCTTGTAAAGCAGCCAACATGTCTAATTTTTTATTACATTAAGGACAGTTCATTTTTTATTATCTATATTAGTTGTATTGCATTTTTTGCACTACTTCAATTGACTTCCAACACTTTTTTGATTTTTTATAGCTATATGATTTTCTTATTTTTTTCAATAATAAGCTCTTCTAGAATTGATGATAAGTATATTTTTAATTCTAGATCATGCTCTGCTTGCATTTTGGATAAAATATAATATAGTTTTTCATACTGGTCATCAGATATTAAATCACAAATTCATAGTGCAATTGTAAATTAAGCATAATCATTTTTAATCATATTCAGTGCAATAAAACTTGTAACTGTATGATAGATAACTATATTATGCCCACAATTGAAATAATTAAATTAACTGCATTGCTCATTGTCGAAGACTAAAAACAAAAGTCCTTTAGATAAGGACTCATTTTTGACTGCTAATGATTCCAACTAATTAATAAATTTTATATAACTTTCAGAACTAATTATATAGTTATCAATGTCAATAATTGTCTTAGATCATGCTAGTAAATATTTGATCTATGTTATGGCTAGATTTATTTCTGATACATAGTTTTTATGTCTCGATCCATATATAGCATTAATAGCAACCATTTTTTTAAAAATTTTTTCATTTGAAGAATAATTATTACAACTATTATTATTATTATGTGTAAGAACATTAATAAAATTAACAATTACTAGGTTGTGATTAGCTAACCTATTATTGTAAACAAAATTTAATAAATTATTAAGAGAAAATCATTGTTTATTTAAAATTAATGATTCAATATCATCATAAACACTTTGGCATTCTTGGTTCATGATTTGAATAATAGAATCAATTCTTTTTTTTTGACTATTATACCGATTTTCTCATTCAGATTTTAATATATTATTTTGTTCAGTTAGTTTTTTTATTTACTTTATTTATTTCTTGGATATAATCCCAACTCTCTACTACATAACCATATGCATATTCTAACTGTTTTTTAAGATCTTTTATTTCATTTATTTTCAAATCTAGCTCTAATTGAAGTAAGCAAACAAGATTTTCAAGAGTATTTAACATAGTATCAAATGCTTGGACACTGATCTTGTAGGTCTTTTTATTAACTTGTATACCAACCTCATTAGTTTGTGCACTAGCTTGTATCCCAATTTCAATATAGTTTTATTATGAGTATACTGCATATGAGTCTGCCTTTTGGCAAATTTATTATCAAAACATTACTATTTTTTTTCGGTTTTGATTATTTCTTGGATAATTGGGCAAATTTAAACTTAAGAGCATTTGATGCAAAAAATCAGATACAATTAATTGGTTATAATGATTTTTACTATAAAGAAAAATCTTCTAAATGTGTTTAAATTTGAACTAATTTTAAAAAAAAATTATTATACAATAGAAGATGATCTTTTGATAAATTACTATCTGCATATTATTTCATCTGTGGGTTCTTAGTTTCACACTCTAATAAACTGATATTATTATATAAAGGAACCAAAATAGCAAGGGCACAAGGTAAATCTTTTACTTATGGTTGTTGGAAAGCTTTTACTAATTAAAAAAAAACAAAATTTGAGGTAAGCATCAACAAATTTTATCAGTATTATTAATTTCTTATTCTATTAATAAAACTTATAATATATTTTAATTTTTATTGCCCTATTTTATTGTTTTATTTATTTATTGTTATATTAATATCTAATTATAATCTTAGCAATTTTTTATTTTATTGCCAAAATTTTTATTCTATTCTAAATTCTATTACACTATTCTATTGTTTTACTGTTCTATCTATCTATTGCTACTAACATTGATTTTGATATAACAAAGATAGTAAAATAAATAAATTATTATATACTAGTCTGAATTATGTAATGTTCAAAAATTTGTATAATGATGGTGAAAAAGGATCATATTCTGAAGTTGATATAGTAAATTACAATACTAGTGATTATTAAAGTATATGTAATATCTAAACAATTATAATTAGCATTAATAATAGTATATCTTTCATGTGAAATAAATAAAGTACTTATGTATAGTTTTTTTTCAATGTTAAAAATTCCTAATGGATCACTAGACTAGATTGGATGAAGTTCACAATAGAGCACCAAAATACTGAAGCACCAAAATATCAATGTTGATTATAATATTAAAAGTGGAAGCACTGGGCCAACAACACAATGTAAAAACTAGTGCTAGGTGCTAACTCCCAAATGTATTTATGAATAAAAAAGAAAAAAAGAGTTTAATAATTTAAGAAAAACTTATGTTTTGCTATAGTTATAAACTTTTAACCTGAATTAATTTTGAAGAAACATCGACTGATTATAAAACTATTTAAGTTAAACCTCCTAATTTTATAAGGCTTCATTATGTTACAAAACAATTTTGCATAAATTTATCATATGAAACCTGTGAAAATGTTTAAAAATTCAATAAGAATAGATGATCAATTTTCTAGATCATCATTTTTGTGTAACTAATCATATTTTAGAATGATCTGCAATATATATACTGAATATAAAAATATTCCTGACTGTAATAACTCATTTATCCCTTATTCTGCTAACCCAACCTTCTTATCTAATACACCTAATATCACTGGACATCATATAATTAACACAACCTGCTCTCGTTCTAATACACCTAACATTGCTGCACCTTATCAACCATCTCAACCATCTTATAAAACTTGTAATGAATCTGATTCTGATTTATCTATTTTAAGTACACAAACTATTTATTCTACTATGGGTAGAGGTAGACAATGCCACCAAATGCAACAAACCCAACCAACCCAATCAAGACAATCTACCTTCAGGCAACTATCTCTATTATAACAAATCCAACCAACCTAATCAAGACAATCCATCTCTAGGCAATCATCTCTATCTCAACCTACCTCTTAACCTAGATCTGTTTTGCTACAGCAAACTCAGGGAAGATCATTATCACCTGATTGATGATCTTCCAATCAGAATCAAATATGCAATCATAATGATCATAAAGCTATAAAAATATATTTTTTTTTTAACTTTAGATGTTGATCTTAGGATTATAATCTTTTTTTTTTGTTTTTTAGCTCGTTTACACTGCTATTGTTATGAAAAAAAAGACTAGGAATGTTTATTTATCAAAACTGCCAACTGTATCTTTTAATCAAGAAGTTAAGCAATGATCTTCAAGATTTTAGAAGAGAAATGAAAGATCAAGAGAATGTTCAAAGTGTTTCAAATTCTGATCTTTTAGCAAAAGTGCAGAATATAAGTATTATAAAAAAAATATATAGATATATTTAGAATATATATTGAGTGTTTTTTACATTTTTGCAAGACATGTACATTAGTGTTGCTAAATGCTTTTTCTCACAATTGATCTATCCTACTCAAGATGAACTTAAGAAGTTCCTAAAGGACTACCTTAATAAAAGGTTTCCTGATTTTATAGCCACCTTAAGTGTTTATAAGTTTACTAACTGTTTTCATAGTGAGTGATGCAATCAAGTAAGTAATATTGTTTGTATTTATTATCTTTTATTTTTATGATATATGAACTTTAATGATACACTATCTTTTCAATAGCTTTAACAAAAAATGAAAAACCATTATAGTTCAATGCTGCAGAATGTTTATTTAGCAGTTTGAAATATATTCAGTCATGAAAGACTCTCTTTTCTGAAAAGTAATACTGCTGCTGCAGCTATAGTTGTATGGAAGCAAAGTAGAGAAATAAGCAATTGCTATTATTTGCTTTTTGAACAAAATGATAAAGGCATTGTTGGGTTACTATTATTGCAAGAAGCACATTCTTTACAGCTGCTGTTCTTGTTCTTATCAACCATTACTGTGGCAATGTGTAATATTTTATTAAACTCTCAGTCAAAAAATATAATTTGTAGCAGAAAGCAGATTAAGTGCTAATATTTGGTAATTAATTGTAGTGAATTGATATAAATCAATTTATATAACTCAAAAAAGTAATACTAACCTTTATTTATTATGCAAGATGATTTTCCAACAGCAGTCCCAGTTAAGAATCAGCAAACGACATCATTAATGAAGAACTTGTGGTAACACAAAACTGTGAACAAGCTGCTAATCTCTATTATAACCATAATCCTCACCATGACCCTGATCCTAGCCTCCTTTTTTAAAGTAGTTCTTTAATACTTTTATAAGAAGAACAGAATGAATTGTTTAATATTGTTCAATAGTGTTTTTTTTAATAGTATTATTTTAAAACATTTATGTATTATTTGTATTGTTTATTTGTAACAAGCATTGTATTAAATTTTATATATTGCATGTATCACATTATTGTATATTGTAAAATAAAATAAATTAGTTGCTTTTCAATTTAATGCCCTTTTAATTTAATATTTTCAAAATTAATTGTTGCAATATTAAATATGGCGATTTATATGTTTTTAGCTATATATTGATTTATATTAATCTATATATTTTTTGGCTATATATTGATTTTTATTTAATTTGATTGCATATTGATTTTATTCATTTGGTTATTTATCAATTTTCATCATTTTGGTTATATATCAATTGGTATTATAATCATTATAAATCAGCAAGAGTAATTAACATTACTATATATCTTATAGTTAGTAATAGATATATAGCAGTTTATTTTTTTTGCTGATGGAAACACTAAAAAATATAGACATTAATTGTATCACAAAACATAGACAAGCAGCAATTGCTTATGCAGATGATACTACATAGATTGCAAACTGCAAAGACCAATTGCTAATAGTTCTTGAAATTGCAGAAGAGTTCTTCAAAGCAAATGATATTAAAATAAATAAAGTAAAGTCAAAGCTCATAGTAATGAACTCTAAACTAAAAAAGGAAGATAGAAAATTATATTTGAACAGAGCAAAATAACAGAAGAACCAAGAAACAAAATTGTAATATTATTATGAATTTGGCTAAATAGCAGAATAAGAAAATTACTAGTCTACAAAAAAGCAAGAAAAATAATTAGTTAAATAGTTAAAGATCTTAGATATAAAAAAATGACAATAAGCCAGATCATGTATATAAACAATACAGTATAATTCCAAAATTAGTATACCTTTTGCAGTTAACAAGAATGTCAGAAAAGATGATTAATAAGATTTATCAGCTGATAATATGTTTGGCAAAACATAAGTATACTATAATGAGAACAACAAATAATTGCATAATTAAGCACAAGGATCGAGAAATTGTAAATTACTAAGTCAAGAGATAGTAACAAAGCAAATAAGCAGTTTATTTATAAGACTTAATAGAAAAGATACTTTAGGTAATCTAACAAAGCTTAAAATAGCTCAAGAATGTCAAAAAGTAGACTTAGTAAAAAACATTTAAGACTTTGAAAGAAAATTAGAAGAAATGAATATTGGAAACACAATTTAGCTTATTGAACAATAGTTAAAGCAAAAGAGATAGGAATAAATATCAGAGCAAAAAATCATCTGTGGAAAGTACATAAATATAGATTAGTATAAGAAATTTAGTTAGGATTAAATTGTGAACAGCAAGTAGTAGTACAATAAATAAATGAGATTTAATATATTCAAACCAACTAGTAAACATAAAAGAGGAGAACCTAATCATATGAAGACAGCACTTGAGTCTTCTAGACTATCATATAAAGGAAAAAAGACCAAATAGTTTAGTAAAATAAAAAAAAAAGATATTAATAATACAAACAAATAGAGAAATACATGACCAATACAAGATTAGAAACTTCAATACACAGGTACTAATGATTAACTAGATGTAGATATCTAAAGACAGAAGGAAGAAAGAGTAAATTGTATACAAACCAAAGCATAGTCAGCAATTTAGTAAGATATCAAAGAAGAAAAAGAAAAGATTTTAGTCAAGTATTGACTATTACAGAAAGTAGAAGGCAAGACATATACTAAGATAAGTAAATACAAAGGGTATGAAAATAGAACAGAACAAATAACAGATAATTGTGGAAAGTAGATAAGATAGAACAATAATATAAAGACAGTTCCAGAAACATTAGTAAAAAAAAGTAATACCAATAGTAATGCAATATTAGAATAAATGCTAGAAAACAAAACAATAGAAGAATAGAGAAAAAAAGAAAAAAGTTTAATCGAACTAAAACAAATAGAAGAATTAGAGATAGAATTAATCAAGAAACAAAAATATAATAGTAAATTTACAGATTATATAATAAAAGTTCTAACAAGAAACAAGAGAAAAAACAAAGACAAATATACCCTTTATATAGATAGAGAATTATATAAAAAGAAAAAGAAAAATAATATAGAAAAGATAGGTATCAGTTGGGTGCAAGTTAGTAATAAAGAAAACTGATCAGAAGAAGAAATAGCACTGAAACTCAAAGGTTGATTCTCATTAATAACAACAAAATTAGTAGCAATGAGATTAACAATTTTAACCTTATCAAAGAAGAGGTATATAGAAGTGCATATAAATAGGTTTGCAGTACTAAGACACATTAACAGAGCAATTCAAAAGATATGAGATAAAGTTTTGAAAAAAAAAATGTAATATGAATAATAAATATTATAGGTCTACTCAAAAACAAGAATAATAGAATAAAACTAGTTATAATTAAAAGGCATAGTAATGATAAGTAAAATGACAGAGCAGACATACTTGCAAAAAAAGAAATAACATATGGAAGAACAATATTTATAGAGAAGATCAAGTATAACAAGATAGAGTATTACTTAGAATAAGAAAACAGAAAAATTGATATACCAACAAGACTTCTTTGCAAAATAGTCACAAACACTAAAATTGAAGCTAGTTGGAAAGAAACAAATCCAATTCAAGTACTAGAGTCAGAAACTAAGAACACTTGATATAATTGGTCAAGTTTTTGGAAAAAGATGAATAGAACAAAAAGTATACATTGTACAAAAAGGAAACTTAGTAAAAGAAGAGTAATAGTAATTAAATGTATAATAGATAGTCTACCAATATTAGAAGAATTAAATCAAAAAAAACTAGAAATATATATAATAACAAATTGCCAATTATGTTAAAAAGGTGAAAAGGAAACTCAAGCATATCTGGCAAGCTGTATTGAACAAAAAAACTTATAGAAGAGGATCCAAAAGGTAGCAATAGCAACAGCTTGAAACAGCTTTAAAGAAAAGAAAAAAGTTAGAATTCTACTCTAGTGCTATATGAGACACTATTTGAAAAAACAGAAATAGAGGAAATTATTAATAGAATAACTTTAATAAAAGAACTAATAACAAATGAGATTGAAAAAAGGATCAGTCAGATTCTAGATAGACAGGTGACATAGAAATACATAGATATAGTAACAAGAACAGTATGGAATATATTCTATAATCAAGTATGGAGAATCTGGTATGAAAAAGTACAAGAATGAGAAAAGAAGATCAATATAATAAGCAAAATGAAAAAAGGTTTTTGAACTAAAAGAAGACTAAAAAAGAGAATAAAAAAGAATAAGATGACAAAAGAAGAAGAAAAGAAAAAGAAAGTAAGAAAAATGAACTGAATGAAGAAAGAAACTTGGAAGACAATTGATATGCTTATCACAGAAAGCAAAAAAACTTTCTGGTATGACTTTAAGTAGTTAGACAAACAGTCTATCTCTAACTGAGATAATGTGACATGTTGCACTTAGGTACCAATAGGATGACTGAGTGATGCTAGACTTGAGTATTGGGAAATTCTATGTAATTATAAATGTATATAGTTTCAAGAATCTTAATAAAGTATTAGCATAACTGCTTAAGGTCAAAAAAAAATAATAAAATAAATCCCTAATTTTAAAGTTAAATTTACAAATTTTATATGTTTTAAATATAAAATTTTGTATTGTAAACTTCATAATTTAAAAAAAAATCTATCTCAATTTGTTTGCTCCAATGAAACTCAAATATTATAAATTATAAGTATTGATTTTACTAATTATATTAAATTTTTTTAAAAATAAAAAGAATATCAACTTTCATATACTATATAAATTCAATTTTTTATATAGTTATTTATAAAAAAATCAATCTCAATTTGTTTGCTCCAATGAAACTCATATATTATAAAATATAAGTATTGATTTTACTAATCATATTAAATTTTTTTTAAAATAAAAAGAATATCAACTTTCATATATTATATAAATTCAATTTTTTATATAGTTTATTTATAAAAAAAACAATGGACGTGAGTATATATTAAATTAGTATATATGGAAACGCGGACATGTGGAAATCATAATAGTACGACGGTTTGTAAAAGAAAAAATTCATCCGAAAAAAGCTATTTTTCCTATAACCACACACGAAAAAAGAACAATGCTCGCACTTGCCTATACATAAAAAAAGGGTTATTTGTAAATGATTAGGCCTCCTCTTTCATTTGGCATGAGTATGTGACGAATAATCGGCGTAACGAGTAAGCATTGGCTAAATAATTAATTTAACTAATGCTTATTCAATGACCTGTCACTCCTTGCACAAATGGATAATGGACTTATAAAAATTAATTTTACAAATCTATGTTGACCGTACGTACTATCAAAATTTTACTCAATTTTCGTACGTCCGTATTTGTACAATCGTACAGTACTACTTTACTAACCACCTACAGACCTATCGGGCGTTATTTTTGTTGGCTACTGTACGTACGTACATATAATAATGCTAGGCACAACCAGGTATTATCAAATAAATTTGGATTAAAATCTGATGCATGTTTTATTAAATAAATTCCGAATCGAAAAACGAAATCCGATTCCAAACTCTACTCCTAATACGCAAGTAATTATTCAATTCAAGTTTAAGTAATTATGTATTAAATCAAGGAATTTTCATTTTAGTGGTAAGCAAAGAAAACACTTTACTATTTACTGCACATGAAATCATTGCTATTCTTATTTTTTATATCTATATCATTTTTGTTTTATTATTATTAATGTTTAGTTATATTGATAAGTTGTTTATTTAATCCAGTATTACAGAATTTATTTACCTACATATTAATGCACGTATGTACGTGCTGTATATACAAAATTATTTTTACATTAAGCACAATATCTAAATGTAGTGTGGTTCGTGCATACTTTCAGTACCTGGTATTCTAAGAAGATTTTCACGTTTTTTTTTACAAATTAAAAACCCAGCAGTAATTAATATTCCAACCAAAATGACTCCACCCACACCAATACCAATTCCAATATATATATTATTATTATTATTTTGTTGAACTGTTGTATTAAATGAGGTATTTGTTGGAAGTATATTTAGATTAATTGAAGTAACCCAGGTGTAATTTCGTATATCAAGAATATAAATATTGTTAGTGTACATAGGCAACGTTGAAGTTTGACCTAAATATGTTAAGATTAAATAAGTTTAATAAATTTAAAAAAATTTTAATAGCACTAAAAAATAAGTAATTACCAAATGCAGTAATCATATAATTTTTGTATAATACAGCCGAATGACCTGCGAGTGGTGGAGGAGCATTCATTCCAGAAACACTTGGAATAGACCACATCCAAGTATTTGTATTTAATACTGAGACATCCGAGTATATGTTACTGGGGCGGCCAGAAGTAGGATCTAATATTGCACCGCCATATAAAATGATATTTCCGTCCTGGGCTGACAAAAAATGAATAGTAGTCAATAAAAAAATTTTTTTCAAGTATTTTTATATTAGTGCTATTATGTACTGCTTACTTAAAACTGTAGAATGTAAAATACGAGATAAAATAGTAGAACCACTAACAATCTAAAAAAAAAAAAAAACAAAAAAAAAATAAGTTTAATAATTAACAGCAATAATCATTAATTAATTACTACATTACTTTAGTAGACCAGGTGTAAGATTTTGTATCAAATACTCGAAGCTGCATTTGGTATTAAGTAAAAATAAAGCTTTAAAATTTTGAAAATTAAAAAATATTAAAAAATAAACATTATTAATCAAATCATACTAGATTCATATTAACATAAGTTCCAAGTGAACTTTCACGTCCGCCAATATAAACAATAAGACCATTTGGTAATAATGTAGCAGTATATCCAGTATAAGCAAGGGATTGTGATTGAATTTGAGTTGACCAAGTCATAGTAGTGGTATCAAGCATATTCATGTCATTATACCAAATAGATATTGTACTGTTATAATTTGCTCCTCCAAAAATAAAAATCTTTCCACTATTTTCAATAACAGCTTGGTTTGAATTACGACTTGTAAAGCTAGAATTATAATTATTAACACTTGGTGTTGTCCATAATGAAGTTTTAGAATTAAATATGTATACAGGTGACAAATATACATAATTTCCGGTATTTGCTGTAAATGTCCTTCCGCCAATTAAATAAACTGTGGAATTATCAATAGGACTGACACACGAACTACCGAAATTATATCCTAATGGCATTGAAATATCATTACGCCATGGTGGTGTATTTATATCAAATGGATTTGATAAGTCAAGATACCATACATCATTAGATACTATATAAACCGAATATGATCCGCCAAAGAAATAAAGTCTAGTACCAACTAATGTACTAGCCTGCAGACATCTGGCATTAGGAATATTCTGACAAGTAACTAAAAAAAATATTGTGTTAAATATGATTAAAAAAAGAATGCTATAAAGCAAATTCATATTCAAAATAATTCCTTTCTTTACGAGTAAGAATTTTCCATTTAACTCATAAATTTTCGTTACACACAATGTTAGTGTAAATTAGTATTGGACCTTTTAGGAAATGTCATTACGTATTGTAAGACCAAAATATCATGACCGATCACGTGAAAAATGCATGAAATGCAATAAGTGCAATTAATTACATTTGTGATCGGAAACAGTATTTCGGATGCAGAGGGTAGATAGGGAATAAGGGAAGGATGTAAAGACAAATTACACTCCTTAAAAATATTAAATAAATTATTGTAAATAGTTATAAGTAATTTTACCGAATAATAGTGTAAAGTCACATATTAAGTGATGAAAGTAATAATATAAATAAAGGTTGAAATGATTCTTAGGAGCAGAATGTTTCATTTGTTTTAATAAATAAGTCTAAATACTATTCAATATCAATAAAATTACATTACATTATACTTACATAAACTCTTATAAACATTATTGTTTGTTCAAGTTCTTGATCACATGACTTACTTTACTTGTCTTTGTTAACCTCAAGTAACCAAAAGTCTTAATCACCTATTAGTCAAATTTAACATCTTTTATAAAGGTTACCTATTATTGGTTACATGTATTTTAGATTATGAACTAATTAAGTGGAAGCTTGTTAGTAGAAAAGGAGTAAAAAGTTTCTATATAAAAATTTTTTAAATTTTGAATTAAAATATTTCAATAACTACTAAACTAAATTTAATGATTTTTTTATATATTTTAATTATATGCAGTTATAAAATTAAATAAAAAAAATTTTATTTAATTTAATTTAGTAGTTTTGAACTATTTTAATTTAAAATTTTAAAAAAAGTAATAAAACTTTTTACTCCTTTTCTACTGATGAGCTCCCAAGTTACAATTTTCTGAATATAATATATTTTTAATAACATATAGTATCAAGAATAATGTTTATATATAACAATATAAAATTTAATTAATAAGTAATAAATTCTTCCTAATAATTATTTAAACACAAAAAACGGCTAAAAAAAAAGATTTTTATAAAATTGATAATAAAAAATATTTTAAATAGTTCTAAGCAAAAAAAAGCAATAACATAAAAAGCAATAAACTAGTATAAGAAAAAACTTGTTATAAAATTAGTAGAGTAGTTATAGAAGAAAAAAAT
Organism: Cetraspora pellucida; assembly: GCA_910591915.1. Lineage (NCBI taxonomy): Eukaryota > Fungi > Glomeromycota > Glomeromycetes > Diversisporales > Gigasporaceae > Cetraspora > Cetraspora pellucida. The sequence continues at coordinate 1,909 of CAJVQA010003980.1, read as the reverse complement.
TTAGAAAAATTTATCAAAAAACAATAATAATAGGGAATATCATCAGATCCTATATTATAGATTTGTTTATATTATGCAAAAGAAATATAACAGTAAAATAATAATAGAAATATACAGATTACTAAGTTAGAACAAATAGATAAGTTATATAACAAATAAGTAAAATCACATTCATGTATAAATAAAATAAATAGAAAATTTTAGAAATTAATCAGAAATATATAAATATAAATAAACATGAAATTAGAGAAGCATAAAGAAAGTTTATTAATAATTTTTATAAAAAAAGCATATTGAACAATGAACAAAATACATAATAAAATTTTTTTTTTAAATATTAATGATAAGGTCATGCCTTTAACTTTATTGAAATTTAATTGAAGTTTTTATAAGAAAAGCTTGCTTTTAAATTACATATAAAGAATAAAGATGCAGATATATAATCTGTGATCTAAATCTATAAGAGTGGTTAAGGCTTATCTAGATTTGGGTGTTAGTAATAATATAAGAGAGAGAGGTATAATGTTTAATCCATTAAATAGTTTAACAGTTAATTTTGATAATAATTTGAGGTATTAAGATAGGAGGTAGACTAGAAGAAGAACTATGAGTTAAATTTATAATAAGTATATTATAAGATTATACAAAATATGAAATACAATATGGAATTCATATTTGTTTGAATATTTGTTAGTTTAAATGATAAAAAAATTTAATAGAAAGGGAAGTAGCTGTATAGTAAGAAATAGAAGTATTATGAATAATAGAAATAAGGTCAATAAGAAATAAACCAAATAGGATGAAAATAAGAAATATTATGTGTGAAGAGTTATATAATTTAAAGTTATTAAGTATAAGAATTTCTTGATATAAATTAGAAACAAGATTGGAGAACATATTAAGAGTAGTAGTATTTAAGATGCAATTAAAAGAATTAGAGATTAGATAATAAATTATTTAGATAGAAGAACAAAAAGTCTGGTATAATAAAGAACTAGTTTGATTGCATTAGTGACAGAGAAGAGAATAAGAGGAGTTATATTTATAAAGAGTATGAGGAACAAGTAGTTCATCCAAGAGAATTTTAATACAAAAGGTTTTTAGAATAGAGAAATGAAAACTATGGGCAAAGTTAGAAACCTTTTGATTATTATTAATATAAAACCAAGTGGCTTCCTAGTTGATATTAGAGGCAATAGTGGACTATTGTTGAAAATGATATTGGAATGTTCAAAGTATTATGTTGTGAGCTTGACAGATAGTATAAATGGAGTGTTAAATAAAAATCTCAATAGAAAATTAGTCAATAAATAGAGCATAAGCAGAATTGTAAGGTTTATTAGTTAAAAATATTAAAAAGGGCAGTATTTGGTAACTATAAGCAAGTTGGTCAGCAAAGTTATTATACACAATAAAATATCTTAATTAGTTAAATAAAATATTTATAACATTAAACAGAAAAGATAAGATCATTATTATACTTAATAAATAAAAATCAGAAAAAGTTATATTATTAAGAAAAACTAGTAAATTATTTAAAAAAGTAAAAAAAATAACTAAAAAAAAAATTAAATTTTACAAAGATAAACAAAAACATAATAACTGTTAAACTTAAAAAAAATGTAAATAAGAAAAAGAGAAAACAATACAATAGGAAATAATAAAAAAAAAGAAAGTAAAAAAACATATATAAGACAGATTAAAAAATTAAAAAAAATAAGACTATATTATCAAAATTTTAAAAGTAATATATATTGATAATAATGTTCATATTATTACTAATATATATATATTTTTTTTTAAAATATTAGCGGTGAGGTTATGCCTTTAATTTTATTGAAATTCAATTAAAGTTTTTATAAAGAAAAGCTTGCTTTTAAATTACATATGAAGAATAAAGACTCAGACA
>CAJVQA010003979.1:0-18377 GCA_910591915.1 Cetraspora pellucida | reverse complement strand
TGTCTTCATATATTTCATAGTTAATAAACTGAATGCAATATTTAGTATCTTTATATACTATCTATTGTTGCCTCTGTTTTAAAATTCCAAATCATTCTGTATTTTGTTAAAGTCTTGTGTAGACTTTGTATAAAATATGTCAAGTTATAATCATTATACTATAGTTAAGCAACTTCTGTTATCACTGTGGTTAAAAGAAAAACTACAAGTTATCAATAGTTTAGAATTATTTATAGCTTTATTTTTAGTTTTAGTTATAATCTTTTTATTTAAATTAGTTAGAAATGTTATATTTGAGGTACCTGTAAGTCATGAATATAGCCTAGTATTAACAAGTTAATAAGTACTATGTATGGTAAAGAATTAGCAATTTTTGGAAAAGAATAATAAACCTAAAGAGAGGTTCTGTATTAGAAAATAGTTGTAACTAGAAAAAGTTGATGAATATTATAGCAATCGATCTGAAATTTTAAGGTATATTCTTGAAGAATTCTGCATCTTTTCTACTAAGCTTATTATAATAAGAAAATGTCACCCTGTTTTGAAAATTATGTGACAGTCTTTTTTGTTCCTATAAAAAAGACTTTAAAGAAGAATTAAAGAAAGAAATAAAATGGTTCAAATTTTTTAATATCAATATAGAAAATTATATACTAGGCTAATTTTAATGTTTCAACTATCATAAAATCATTGGAGTCTGCTCTACAACTTTAATTAAGAGCTCAAGACATGTTTACTTAATACAAAATCTACTTTTAGAGCAGTTTTATAAAGATAATTTAGAACAAATTATTGTATTACAAAGATAGTAAATTTTGAAAATTTTTATAACTTAAATAAGACTATGTGATTTATAAAGTCTCATTTCTTTTAGATTATACTATATCTTGAGATACTAAAAGAGATAACTTTTTGAACATTATATACAAACATTATATTTATCTACCTTATTTTCTTTTATATATTTTTATTATTAGTCTATAGTTATTCTCTTTCTTGTAAATAATATAAAGTGATTGTTGTATTCATGAATAGTATTCTGGCAAGTACTAGTTTTATGTTATTAAAATTTAAAGACCATATATAGCTATGAACAGTCCGGTTATTAGTACTTCTTCCTCTGAATATTTTTAAATTTTAGTATCTAGTAATTCTTATAAAAGGTAAACAATTTTGTTATGTCTAACCAATACAGAAAAGACAATAAGTGACAAACTCCTATTACATAATTCTATTCAACTTTTATAGTATCTAGAAGGTTATTGAATTTAAATTTCTTAAACATATATTTATTTGTTTTCTTATTTCTTTTTAGTATTAGAACTTTTATTTTTTAAATTACAATATAATTTAAACAAAATTTTATTAATTTTATTAAAATATATATATATACATATATAATAAAAGAAAAAAATTATTTAGTTTTTTTCTTTGTTATTATTGTTATTAGTATTATTATTATTATTATTATCATTATTATTTTTATTATTACTAGTATTATTATTATTACTTTTTTTTTTCTTTTTCTTATATTTATAAAGAGTATAAGAAACAGAAACTTCATTTATAAGAATTTTAATTCAAAAAGTTTTCAAAATAGATGAATAAAAGCTATTAGCAAAATTGAAAATTTTTTAATTATTGTTGATGTAAAGCCATGTAGCTTCTCAGTTAATGTCAGATGCAATAGTAGACTATTGTTAAAAATAATGTTAAAATGTTCAAAGTGTTATAATGTAAACTTGGCATATAGTTTAAATAGACTATTGAATAGAAATTTCAATAGAAAACTTGTCAATAAAAAGAGTATAGTTGAGATTATAAGGATTAATAGTTAAGAATATTAGGTAATATAATATTTGGTAATTACAAGCAAGTTGATCAGCAAGATTGTTATATAGATCATCTTGATGTGCAGTAACTTTGTGAAAAGCAAGTTAATAAGTATTTACCAAATAGAAAAATATGGAATATGAGTATAAAAAAGAGTAAATGTGATTGGGAAATATTATAGTATTTGGAAATTATGCAATATTAAGAAAGTTTGCATAAAGGTTGAGAGTTTTGTCAGGATTGATACAACAAAGTAGCTTAGTAGCCAAGTTAGTAGGAATAAAGATAATATATTTGTTAGCAATTATATTTAAATTAAAGTGGCATTCAGTACATAATGTGGTAGTAAAGAGAGAAGTAAAATAAATATTAAAGAACTAAAACTAGAATGAGCAGTGCTAGTGGTTGATGAAGGTAAAGCCAGTATGTATAATGTCTTCAGGCCTTGCCAATAATTATTTGGTTATTAAGAACAGTAAGTAGCCAAGGTTTAGTATTAGAATTACAGTAACTAGTAGAGTAACAGAAGTAGTTTATAGAAAATAAATTATAATAATTATATAGAGTGTATTGATAAGAATGATTTGTAGTAATGTTCTTAAAGATAGTAAACCATTGTAGTATAACACCTTTTGACATTTTGTTAAGTCTGAGTGAAATATGTTGCCAGTGCAGTAGATATGAATTGTCATGAATAGTAAGTTGGTCTAAAAAAAGAAGTTTATGATGTCTTAGTTGTTATTTGAAAATAGGGTATTTTGGATAAGAAAAAAGAAAAGTTTAAGAGATATAGTTTTATTATTTAAAATGTATAAAATGTTGTTAATTGGGCTTGTTAAAAAAGTCCAGTCTATATATTTAATAAGTTGTATTATTTTTAAGTTTGTATTTAATTAATTAGGTTTATCAATATTTGCCTTAGGATGAAAAAAAGTATTAGTAAAAGATCAGAGTTGTTTTGGAGTTGTTGAATTTATATATGAGTAGATGTGCCTAGTAGATCAGAATTGTTAAGTTGTTTGAGAAGATTGGGAATGTGATGTTGTAGTTGAATATTCTAGATATGTTTAATGTTGTAGATTTGAGAATATAATAGGGTACCAGATGGATTTTATGACAAAGTTTAGCTTTAAGCTTAACAAAACTAATGTATTAAGTAAAAATCTTGTTGCAAGTATGTTAGTTAATAATAATATTGTGTAAATAGTATTTGATAGTAGTAATAATAATAGTATTAATAATGTAATGGGCATGTGAATCAGTTATATATTTTGTTTTTGTAATTTGGATTAGTTAAAAGGATTCAGTAATAATTAATTTTGTTTGTTTATATTGCCTGTTATCTTAAGTAAATTAGCAATCTAAAAATTTAAAGGGTTGTTTTAAAGAATAAAGTAAAAGTAGATAGTTATTATGAGAGATAGAAGTATAGTGAAATGGAGAGTTATTAATAACAAGAATGGATTTTGAAGGATTAACTTGGATGTTTGCCATAGCATAAAATGATTCTGCTATAGATAATATGTAAGATAACTTAGTTTGTAAAAAAGTGACCCAAAAAGTATCATCCATATATGCTAGAACAGAGCATTGTTTTTGTAATAAATTAGTTATTTAAAGTTTTAGATTGGTGGTCTAAGTAGATTGTAAAGTATATCTAGGGACTTTTAAATATATGTATAAAATAAATGGGTCATAGTAAATATGTTATAATAAAGATATAATTGATTTATCTTGATCAATACTATTGTGAACTGAGTAAGAGGAAATAAGATCAAGATTGGTAATAACTTGGTTGTAACAATTAGTAAGAAGATCAGTAAAAATGTTAATAATGAATAAAGGAAGTAAAAAACAAGAAAATGAATGTTTAAAAAAAGCAAAATTTACAGAATTATATGCTTTGCTTATATCTTGTAAAAGTAACTAAATGTTTTTGTAATTGCAAATAGCATCTTTAATAAGATTATTAAAAATATGAATAGAAATTGAAGTACTATTATTGAAGAGTGTAATATAGTTAAAAGGTAAGAAAATAGGGTTTGAGAAAAATACAGAACTAAGTCAGTTTGTAAGAATTTTTGTGTAAAATTTGCAAATATATTCGATCAGACTGATAGGTTATATAAGATTAAGGTTATTATCAAAGGTGTTGAATTTAGTAATAGGATAAATTCTATTATGTTTCTATTATTTAGGAATTTTGTTGTTAAGAAGACAATAATTAAAGAGAGCAATAATAGCAGAAGTGCATTGGAAACTAATATATTTAAATATTTTATAACTAATATTTATAGGATTACAGTCTTTGTTATTAGATAGTTGTGAGAAAGTTTGAAGAAGTTCTTTATTAGTAATAGGAGAGTTAGAGAATGATACTAATTTAAATTGATGTGAGAAAGTTGAAGGTATTGTTGTTTTCAGAAATTATTAAAGAGAGTTTTATTAATAAGTCTAAGTGCAGTCCAATTATAAAAATAAGATTAAACATATTTTTAATAAGTAATAGATTAGTAATAAGTTGGTTTGGTAATTTGATATTTGAAAGATGAACAGGATAATAATAGTAATTGAAAATGCTATTAATAGCCTGAGTAAAATGTGTTGTAAGAGTAACACATTATTTGTTAGTACCTTTATTGATTTGTTGTCGAAATAGAAGAAAAATTTCAAAATTAATGAATGTTGTTGAGTTAAAGTATTAGCAAAGAAGTTTTAGTCTTCATTTTATAATTAAATATATAACAACTGATTCTAGTATGTTTCTATAAAGATTTACTATAGCCATATAGAAATGTTCAAATAAAGATAAAAATCAAATAGTCACTTAAGATAGAGGTTTGACTGTTGTCAAGACTGTAGAATAGAAGAAATTATATATTAAATTGGTCAATCCAGATGTAGTTGATGCAACTACTGCTAGTATTGTTAGACCAAATAAAGTGTTTGTTGTTGAAATAGGCTCTAATGTTATACATATTAGAATGATTAAGAAAATTGATAAGTTTATATTTAGAAGAGAAGCTGTAAATATAATTCTGTATATTAAAATCATCAAGGATAGTAGAATGAAGGTGAAGTTAAGAAGCTTGTTGAATCCAGCTAATTACTATGTTTTGGGTTTGATTGTAAATAGCTATATCAGTAGATAAAAGGTATACTAAGATAATATGAAGTTTGTTATTGCTTTAAAAGAAAATATCAAGTGCAATACCTTTTTCTGAATAAATATGAACACTGTGAATATGAGGTTTAAGATGATTATAAATCATAATGGCTGTCTTTTTTACAAAAATAGAAGAGTTAGACCAGTAGTAGATAAAAAAATTGTAGCAAAAGAAAAAGTTAGTTTTGTTAAAAATTTTAGTTTTAGTAATATTGGCAATAAATATATCATTATTAAGACAATAATCTTGCTAGACTTCTCCTTTTATTAGATAATTAAAGTCTTTAACATTGTGTATAGCAATAATTAGGTTAAGATCATGAGAACTTGAGTCAGAAAAATGTAAAGCAGAGTTATAGTCAATAAGAGTTAAATAATAGTCATTAGAGAAATAGTCAAATAAAATAGAAATAGAGCTAAAAGAATTGGATTTAAATAGGAGGTTATAGAATAGTAAAAGAAGATATGAAACAATAATAATATGATCTGACAAAAGAGTGTTATTAAAGAGATACATATGAGTTTCATTATAAGATAAATTAACAAAAAATATAATACTAGATACAGTTTTATTGTTATTATATTTGTTAATATGTTGAATTAAGGTTTGAATAGTTTGATTATAAGAAAGAAATAGTAAATTGTAATAAAAAAGAAATTTGTTAAAGCATATATGAAAATCATAGGTAATTAAAGATGTTATAAATAATCTTTCAAAATTGTCTTCAATAGGATTGATCATTATATGCTTAGCTCTTACAGCTATGCAAGTTACTATAGTCTGCTCTGTACATTGGATCTGATCATTATTAACATAGCCTTTTATATAATTAGGCTTGTTTACCTACCTACTTATATTATTCTTCTTATAAACTAGAATGGTTATATCTTTTAATAAAGTGATAGCTGCTTTAATATGTGTTGTATAAGATGAGAAACTTAAAAAAGATATTGTAAGAAAAGTGAGTCAAGAATAGAAACAGATTGGAAGTTAAGATTGAATTTTTTTGCTAAAAATTTTGTAGCTGTTGGATAAGTAGTATTATTGAAGTATTTAACAATTTATAAATTGGTTGATTTTTGATTTTTAACAATATTAAAGTAGATAATGATTATATTAAAGTAGATAATGATTTAAACAAAAAATTTAGTATCAATAATGTTTTTGGTTATTAAATTGATTATTTTCTTCTTGAGAAAGACTGTAAATTGTAATTTTCATGACAGTTTAGTAATATAAAGAGAGATAATAGTAAGAGTAATAGTTGTAATATTTAGAATTTGTTTTGACTTTGTTTTGTTTATAAACAAAATTTTTAACTTGGTTTACTAGTTTGTCAAGGGCTTTGATAGGAATTAGTTGGTCAAGTAAGGTAACATGTCTTTTGTTTTTGTAGAATAGTGTAATGTTAAAGGTTAAATAAATTCATATTTTATCATTTTGAGAAGAAAATGTTAAGCAAAATTTGCTTAATAGGTTATTTAAGAATTTGGTACTATTATAAAATTTTTTATCATCAAGATATAAATATAATTTATTGTCATAAATAAGATAATAAAAGTTAGCAACACAAGATGCTTATTTATGTTGTTCATAAAAAGAATTAGGTTTTTTGAAAATATAAGATTTGGAAAGATGTTTGGAAAGTTGTAAAATAAAGTGTTGGTAAAATTGAATTCTAAGAGATGTATGGACTTTCTTTTTATCAATACTAGAGGAGTATTATAGACTATAAAGAGAAAAGTAAGTTTTGAACCAAGAGTTGAAATAGTCAAGTGAGTTTTTAAAAGAGATATACAAAATTTTTTAAAAAATAGTGTTTTAGAAATATTAAAGATGAGCTTAATATTGAATTTAGCATCTGACTAAATAATAAGATATTTTTAATTAAGATTAGTAGTTTGAGTAAAAGATTCAATTTTGATTTATTAGGTCTAAGCTATAGGTCTTTAGCAAATTTTTGATCATCAATTGATTGGTATTTATTAGATAAAAAAAAATAAAGTTATATAAGATTGAGGCAAAGTTGAAGATAGTTATAAGTAGTATTTGAAGGTATAGTAACTAGTGAGGCAAAGATTTCAAAATAATTAAATTTTGTAAAAAAGATATTTGTAAATTTAAGGAGTAGATTTTTGAGAGTAGATTTAAAGAGGTTAAAAGGAATAGTAGCACTTTTGTCAATATTAGAATTGTTACTATAACTAAGATTAGTTAAAAATTCTGACCATTGTCTAAACATGATACAGATAATATAATGAAATATGACCTTAAGTACAGATTGAATAGAGGTTGTAGGCTTAATTTCTTTATCAGAATTAAAATTATAAAGAAATTTTTTAAGAAAAGTAAAGAGTTGGTAAGAAAATTATGTTTGTATTTTTTTATTCTATTGCATTTCTTTAGTAATTGAAAAATTTACAAGTCTGTTATATATAGGATTAGATTTTAATTTAGCAATACTAGAGTAGATTTAAAGAGAAGATTTGTTAGAAGTACTATTAGGTGAATTAGTATTATTAAAATTATTAAGATTTAAGTTAGCATTATTAAGAAGGTTAGTAATTAGGGATTGATTAAAGATAGGTTTAGTATTAGTAGTTGTAGCAAAGAAAGAGTCAATAAGATTAGAAGAAATTAAGGTTTGATGAGAAGAGGTAGTAAAAATATTGGAGTTTAGAAGAATTTATATAGAATCTTTTAGAAGATTTAATTAAGATTTTTCTTAGTTTGAGATAAGCTAGCTTTATATTAAGATGAGGCAGTTATGCAGATAAATAGTATACTTCATTGTTTTAGTGACATATTTTTTATTTAGATAGTAATTGTTATTCTCTTGATATAGCCAATTGAAGGAGAACATCTAGAATAAGTATGATAATGTATATAAGAATAGAAGATGGAGGAACATTGTTAGTTGAAGAGAAGATATTAGTTAAAAGTTATTGGACTAGTTTGTTAAAAATTTTTTTTGCATTATGTTAATATAAACTGTATTGAATTCATTAGCTTGAATATAGTTAGTGTTAGTAGTTAAGATAAATTTGGTATAGTATTTGTTACAAAAACAAATAATCACAAAGATAGAAGTAGGAGCTTGGAAAAAATAAGTAATTTTGTTGGTTCTAAGATTTTTAGTTAAACAAGAAGTTAATTTGATTTTGAAAAGTATTAAGCATGCATTGTTACCATTTTTTTCTTTATAAAAGGCAATTCCAAAACTGTTAAAGAAGTTTTGGTAGAAATAATCAAGGGCATTGTATCAGCTCTTGGTTGCTTAATATAAGCATTTTTAAATTTTTATAAATAAATATTGTATTAGAAACTTAAAAAATTTAATAGTTAAATAATTGATTTTGCAGAGATAAATGATGAAAACAAAAATTATATAGTTGAGTATTACAAAAATAATACTAGAATAGTAGACATAACAAATGTGACTCAGATACTGATACAGATAAGATTTGTAATACAAATTATTGTATACAATTAATAAGATCCAAATATGAAAGTAATTGTGTTCAATGAATTTCTATTAATAAATAAGTTATAAAATTTTCTATAAATTAATAGAGTATAGATTGAAAAATAATAGTATAGTTATATGAAAAACATATAAGAGAAAAATAAGATTGGGTAAAGACAAAAAATAGAAAAAAAGTTTTGTAAAAGAATAAAAGATGAATTTAGCTATAGTTCAGTTAATATTGGATCAAAATTCTTCCTTTAGAGCTTGTTTTAACTAGACAAGTAAATATTACAACTTTAATTAAAATATAAAACAAGTTATTGTAATAAAAATTGTGAAAAAATTAAATTGTTAAAACTAAAAACCAAAGGCCATTAGTACAGTTTTCTTAGTTAATTTAAAAGCTAGATATATAATATTTTCAAAATATATATAAAATACTAAACTAAATAAGTTTACTTAAGATTTCAAAACAGGTAATCATATTAAAATAAAAAGTTATAAATATTTTTAGACAAATAATTTTTTGTATAATGGATTTGCAGAAAGAGTTTTTTATATTTGTTTTTCCTTATCTTAATAATTTTACAACTATTAAAATTGAAAAGATCTAATAAACAGTTTTAATTAATACTAAAAAGAGATTTACTTAATAATTATATCTTTTTTAAAGCACTTTTTTATATTTAGAGGCATGACATTAGCAAAAATAGAAGATTGAAATAGCAATTTTCTAAAATTATATATAAAACAAATTTTACTTAGATAACTAAATATAATTTATTTAATAAAATTTTAAGAAAATATCAATTATTATTAGAAAAAAATATTATAAATAATTATCAATAAGAGTTAATAATTTGTTTTTTTTTAATAATTAGATATTATTTTATTAAAATTTTAATTTTATTAATAATTAAAGTTAAATATATACATATTTATCTTCACTTTCCTAAACTTAACTATTACAATACAACTATTCAACATACCTCTAAAATTGTTTTGGTGCTGATATACTGCAACTACCAAACAAATCATCATAATCAAACTCATTCTATAAGAAACATTTGGTTTGACAAATATAATTCAAACTAAACAAATAATGACAACCAAGTTTCTTATATAATTAATAATATCATTATCCTTATTATTAAATATCATATAAAAAAAAAATGACAACTCTTTCTGCAGATCACTTATACTAAATTTTTGCTAAAAACATTTAACTATTACTGCTTATTTTACTATGTTAACCTTACTTGTACCCTTAAGTAAAGTTTCTCAAGACACTGTTCTGCTCCTAGGCGGCCATGTTTTAAGCTCCAACAATACCTGTCCATTAAAAAAAGATACAAAACCAACTTTTTGGTTTTGCTTATTTTCTTAAAACCTTATTAATTAAATATACTTTACTCATTATTAGTTATTTACTCAGCTCATTAAGACAAACATTTTAATATATATTTTATCCAAAACAGATAAAAACTCATCAAGTTATCTTCAAAAAGCCAAAACCTAAAACCTGTCTTTGCAGGTTTTTTCATAGGCAATTTACCCATTAAAATTTTCTAAATATCCAATTACCTTTTCTAACAACTCTGTACTTTTTAAATTTCTCTTAACTAAGCTAGAAATCACAAAACAGGAAAAATTATTTCAAAAAACCTAATTCAGAAAACTCTTCATGTAACCTAATTTTAGTCATTATTATAGGTCAAATAAGGGTATCCAAGCCACATTAGCCATATAAGCCATAATAACATTCCTACAAAACATATATTACTCTTGTAGTAATATTATTATCTTAAAAAACAAAAGATTTCAAGTAATTTTAAACAAAATAAAATTACATTATGCCAACTCTTGTAATTGCCAACCCTGATTCTGTCAATCTTGACTACTTTTATGAGAACTTTTCTAAAAGTTTTGGCATTGGAGTCTATGAAGAAACTTCACTAACTTCTTGTTCAATTCCTACTGGCAAAGAACCTAACAACTGCTTTAACATCGAGCTTAGAGGCAACAGTAAATATTGTCACTATTTTAAAGCTCCTACAACTAGCAGTGTAATTACTTGCCTCTGTGGAAAGTTTCATACCAACTTCATTTCTCAAAAAAACTTAATCTATAAACAAAACTCAACTGAACAACCTACCAAAAAATCAAAAGACAGAAAATTACTTGCAAATACTATTGCAAATTCTACAGAATTTATTCCATTATCTCCTATCTCTTTTCTTTCACCATCTACTTATCAATACATCTGTCCTACTTGTAACCAATCTATTACCTGTAAACTAACTAACAACAAACATTATTTAGCAAACGATGCCTTGATTTTTAATAACAAACCATATCATAAATTTTGTATTAAAAACCAACTTAATTCTCAACAAGATTCTTCAAAAAAAACTCAACAAAAATCTCCTAGCAACACTACTTTATTTGCTAATAAACTTCAACAAACACTTACCAAACAACAACCTCAAAACCCAATTACTAAACAACAAATCCAAAACCCACTTACTCTTCAACTTGATCCTCTTACACCACTTAATGATAACCAAAACAATGAAGATGAAGATATGGATATTGATAACACTACAATAACTAAAAAACAACAACAACAACAACATTAACAACAACAACAGTAGCAACAACAACAACAGAAGCAGCAACAATCTCAACAAAACCAACCTTCACCTTCTAATACTAAAACTAAAGTCAATCCAACATTTGACTGATTAAGCAACTTTCTAATTATAACCGAAATGGAAACCAATACTAAATTACTAACTCAATTATCCTAAGACCTGTTCAATTTTCTTAAACAACATCTCTTTGACTTTTATCTAGGAAAAAAGATTAAACTTGCTACTGAAATCAAAAAAGCTTTTACAGCTAGCTTCTATTATATTATTCATCAAATAGCTGAAGCCAGACCCAAATTTCTCTCTGAAATTATCTTTAAATTCAATCCTAAAATTGACTAAGAAGCTACAATTCCTTTTGATATTCTTGAAGGGAATCTCAAAAAACTTATTCTTAAATTTACTACCATTTTATTTACTAAACTTAATTACCTTGAAATTTTCGCATCTCCTATTACTATTCCTCCATATAAAACTTAAAACTGACTACAATTTTGTATTAATCTTGCCAGAATACACTTATATCTTTCTGACAACTACCAAGCCATTAACTATATAAAATTTGCAGAAAACATTAAACTAAGACCCAAAAAATTTACTGTTACCTTATCTGTAACAGAAACAGACAAGGAAACCAAATATCTAACAATTAAAATAGACAACAGATTTAATATTCATCTTCTTTTTAATATTCCTAAAACTCTTTTCTTAAAAAATATAACATTTCATTCCTTAATAACTCTCTAGATCATTTTAATAAATGGTTTAAAATTTTTTTCCTTTTATATAATCATTAATTTACTGAACCTCTTAATGAAACCAAAGTCAAAAATGCATTAAGGTTTTAATTCTGACAACAATTTATTAAACATCTCAAAGAACTCCTTCCTGATGAAATTTTTTTTACAGAATCTCATAACCTTTAATAATAATGTAATGAAGCTATTCGAAATATCAACTATCAGATTTATACCTGTATTGATTCAAACTGCATGCATCTTGATAAAACCAAACTTAAAGCAAATAAAAAAGCAAAAGAAACCATACCTAACACCAACTATTTAGACTATCAATATTTACACAACTACAACAGTCTTCTCAAAGAAACAATTAACAAATTCTACTTAGAATATCCCAAAACAGAAAGTAAAATTTTGAAACAATCTAAAATTGACTTCTCAATCTTTTACATTAATGGTAAACATGAAGCTACTTTTAAAAAACAAATACCTATACAACTTCTTGATGATCTTGCCACAAAGGCTGAAGAATTTATTTGCTCAAATAATCCAACTAAGCCAAATCCTAAATGAAAAAGCTATTACTTTTATCAATATCTTAAAACCTACCAAGATATAGCTGCACAAAATTATAATCTTGACCAACTTAGTCGATAGCAAGCTATTGACTTTCTTACAACAAAATTATTGATACAAATTTTTTAGCTCAGGTTATTACTTATTTTAATATTAGTGATACTTCTATGAACTTTCCAGAGATTGTCAAACACTATCAAGAAAAGACATATCCAGAAGCAAAAAAAACTTTACAAACTAAATTTAACTTACATTTCCAAGAACCAACAAACTTGGAAGATTCACTCTTCCTTACAGATACTCATTTTCAATAAATTCCTTTGTAGATCACATTAATGCAGCCACCATCTTTAAGATTATGATGTTCTCTACTTCTAGTAAGCCATTCTTAAAGAAGAATGATGTAAGTAGACAGGTGGTAAAGTCTATTTATGTGAAAAACCAAGTTTATGACAGTCAGACTCAATATACAAAGCAGGCTATGGCATTCTTTGCAGCTGTGAGAGCCAAGCATACAGTGATCAAATCTACAGAAGAATCTTATACCTTCTTGAATCCTATTGCATCATCACACTTTAAGGAAACATCACAAGATTTGTTATACAATATATTAGTTGATCCAGACTCATGCTATAATAAATGGCTAGCCCATCAAGAACTACCTTTACTTTCACACCCACAAACTCTTTACTCCTTTCTTAAACACATACATCCTTACAACTACACACCACTTAATTTTTATAACTTTACACTAGCAATATCAATTAAACTAGACTATAGTGAGTGCTTCATATATTTATTAAATGAACTAGAACCTCTAACTGACCATTTTATCTCATACTGATCTGGTTATAGATTTTATCTATTAATACCTATTCCTTCAAAATATTCTTTAATAATTAATAACACACAATATATCAAACCTGTTCTTGAAGATAATGCTGTAAATTACATTTACCCACAACTAGTTGAAACTGTTCTATTTGGCTATGATGATACTATTATTGCAAATGAACACTATGCCTCTATGCAACTACATATATGCTATAACAAATTCCTAGCCTATAACCACCTTCCACTACTTCTACATCTACAAACAATTATCTCTTTCTTACAACATATTTATAGTTTTGATTACTTACCAAGCAATGCTTGTGGGTATACCTTAACTATTTCTATTAAAAATGATTACAGTGAAGCCTATATTTACCTTCTATCTAAACCTAAACCTCTACCTAATCATTTTATCCTACCACTTTAAGCTATTTGGCATTATCCAAACATTCTACTAAAATCAAATACAACTGAAAATGATTCTCTCAACTAACAAACCCATACTCAACAACATTTACACCAAACTCACTGTCTTCTATATCTTCAATACTACTACAACAACCTTTACCTATTTCTACCTCTGCATTACCATCTCCAACATTGTTACCACTTCTAACACAAACCTCTATAACTATGCAAAACTTGTGTGACTTTCATTTAAACATCGCTACACATAATGTCAGAGAATTTAACACAATTACCAAAAAAAAAGCTTGGCAAAATTACTGTCTTTATAACAATATTGATATTGCCTGTATTACTGAAACAAAAATTGCTAATACTACTAATCTCTACTTTTGTAACAATAATCAGTTTACATACTTCTGGGCAAATTCTGAAAATTCTGCTGAAGGTGCTGCTATTATGATTTGCAATCACCTTCAATCACATATACACAACTGTCAAACACATTCTGGAAGAGCAGTAGCTTTAGATCTTTTCTTCAAAAGTGAAATCAAGCTCTGCATTATAGCAGTTTATCTTTATTCTACTGACACATATTGACATAATAAAACACAAAAAACAGTCATTTAATAGATCCAACAAGCCCACCAACTAAACCTTCATCCAATCATTCTTGGTGACTTTAATACATATAATGATATTTGTAACTCATCATCAACATTTCGACTTACAAACTACCTTTATCAAGCCAACATGTATAACCTTGATGCACTTGTTGATAATAAACACTACACATAGTCAAACAATACTAGTCAAAGTCGCATTAACTACATATAGACTGATTCATTTAATATACAATTCTTTCTTTCTTATAACCTTGATGATAGTAACAACTCTACACTAAGTGATCACTCTATTCTTTTTTCTTTATAGTCTTTTACTAATGCATTTAGTAAACCTCCATGCTATCATACTGGAATTAGTCATAGAATTTTTAATTACAATGCTATGTCACCAGAAAAATGGACAGAATTTTCTGACCTGCTCTCTTAAAAACTTAACTCACACAATACTCCACTTAATTGCAACATCAATGAAAGCATAGAAACTACCTAGCATAAAATTGAATACTCAATTATTTATACTGCTATATACTCAATTTCGAACAAAAAATTCTGCAAACATAGTTACAACTACAAGTATTTACCTCATAGCACTATACTTCACCTATCACTTAAAGAACTCAGACATCTAATTAAAATTGTTAAAAATTCAAATAACAATTTAAACATTAACATAATTAATTCGAAGATTAAAAACATAAATACAAGATCTAATTGTGATCTCCAAATATTGTCTTCTAACCAACAGCCAAAACTCAAACAATGGACTCAGAATGCTCAAGATATATAGAAACAGATTTATCACACACACCATCTTGAAAACTCTCTGTTACTTTGACAACAAATTCAACAAGCTACTAAAAAAAGATATGAAACACTCTTTATACATCTCAAATAAGCTTTAAACAGCATTCTCAATTATTATAAATCTCCTATTCACTTCTCAAATATTAAACTTTCTAACCAACTTGTTACAGAGCTACATCTTATCAAGCAATATATACAATCCCACTTTTTCAACTAGACAGCCTATCGACTAATTGACCAAAACCTATTTAATAACTTTTAGTCTACACAATGCCAATCACAACCACATATTGATACTCAATAGTATAACTCTCTTATTATGCCTATTACAGAAGAAGTGTCCCAAACTATAGCAAAACTTCCTAATAGAAAAGTCTGTGGTCCTACAGGAATCAGTTATGAAATGCTTAAACATGTAGGTATTGTTTATATTAAAGCTATAACTGCTCTATTTAATTACTACCTCAACTCAGAACAAACTCCAAAACAATGAAAGCATAGCAGAATATACCCTATTCCAAAGCTCAATACATTTGATGGAGATCTTAACCTTACTTGTCCTATAAGCTTAATTGAACATACTCATAAAGTCTATACAAAGATTATTACAAACAGAATTAGTACAATATTCTTACAACATCCAATTCTCTCACTATACAATTATGTTGCTCTACCAAACAACAGTATCTCAATACCTATATACATACTCAACAATCTTACTGAAGATGTATTATGCAACCAAAAACCAATTTGGCTTTTGTCTCAAGATATGAGCAAGACCTATAACTAAGTTAATCTTGATCTTCTTAAACATTCTTTGCAGCATCTTGCTCTCCCTCTCATTATCACCAACACTATTATTAATCTATTTACTGATCAACAAAATCAAGTTATCACAAATCTTGGCCTTACTTCTTCATATTATACTTAATAGTATCGATCAGAGAGAAACCATTACTTCTCTTCTATGAAGAATATACTATGACCTACTTATCTCATATATTTACAATAACTTTAATAGATACAACACTAAAGTTTCCTGGCCAACTAATCTTAAAAACCAAATATTCAACAAACTTGAATCTTACTGCTCTTTTCTTGCCTATATGGATGACACTTTATGGATTGCTTCTTCATAGCAAAAACTCTCCCAAATCCTATTAATAACAGAATCCTTTTATAATATAGCTAATATCCAAATTAATTCTACTAAGTCAATACTTACAATTAACAACTCTGCAACCAACTATAGTCCTATTACTTATAACAGTCAATTACTCAATCTTTATCCTCTAAATAATACATTTAAATTTCTAGGATGTTGGTTTACTCTTAATAACAAACAAGCAAAACAAACTAAGCTTATTACAGCTGAATCATTACATCTTGTCAAAATTGCAAGCACAAAAAAAATCACTGACACACACACACGATATATTATTAACATAGTTATCATTCCTACAATTGAATACTGTATTCACAACATTGTTCTTAGTCAGAACACATGTAATAAAAACTTTACCAACTATATTAAACTTGTCAAAAACAAGGCCAAATTTAGTCATACAATTCCTACTAGCACATTACTCCATCCTTAACTATACAATATTCGAAATATATAGGATACTCAACTTTAACACCATATAACAAACTATACCAAAAGACTTAACTCTCCTGACCTTCTTGGTATTAGTACTCGCATTCGGCTCCAACAACTTCAAAAAAATCTTTGGTCACCTACTAGCATTTTAATATATGACAATCCTATTATTGATGGACCAAATAAACATACTACCAATTTCAAAATAATTCAATTTTTTAAACATCTTGGCATCATATTTACTGCTAACCTAACTTACAACATTCCATACACAATTTAACAAAGCTCTATCTCATTTGAATCTCTATTCTTCTTATATCCAAAATACTTAACCTTTAAAAAACAACTTAAGCATTATGGTATTCTATATCTTAATCAACTTATGTTTATTAGACTGGAAACACATCTCTCCTTGCATACACAAGATTCCAAAAGGCAAACAGCCCCTTTGGTTTACTTATTTAGAAGACCAAGTTACAAGCTATTCCTACAATTATACATTTTATCAACACTTGCACTTACCTGATACTAATTACTACAATTATAAAACTGGACACTTTTCATCACACAAAAAACCATAGCTTATTACCATACTTAATGATCAAATCATTGCTGAAAAAGCCAGAAGGCAACCTTCAGCATCTAGATCGATCCTCATTACCCACTGACAATGTAATATTGAATCACAATTTACTCGACTCTATTCTCTTCCACCTATTCAATCCTATATATGTTCTAGATGCTCTTTTAACTCTCAAACAATTGCTAACAAATGTACAATCATTATTCTTACTAATTTCTTAACTCAATTTTTGGGTCGAGTTAACACTCATAACAAAACTCTTAACCTTAATGCTAATCATCTCGATCTTATATACTTTTTGCAATCTGGCATCCTACTCAAATTCCAGACCTTCCAAATATTACTATTTTTACTCAACCAATTTCTGTAATTTTCAACCCTTGTTCACTTATATATAACCTTTAACAAATAGCCAACTATAATGCTAATTTATTAGACCTTCACTTTTACACTGATGACTCTGTTATTGATTTGGGTACCCCACAATGCTCGATGGGTATTGGATGGGTCCAAATTTCTAATAACTCCATATTACATACATTTCAAGCTCAAACAAAACTTTGGCCTTGTTCATTTAAAGCTAAACTTACTGCCATTCTATCTGCCCTCATTACTGCTCCTATAAATAGTATTATAAATATATATACAGACTCTCAATCTGTAATTTCTAAATATCAAAGCATTTCTAACTCTTTTACAACCTTATTCTATACATATACACTATATTTTTCACTATAAAACTCATTAATTAACTTTATTAATTCATACAAAATTCAAATTATTTTTTACAAAGTTACTGCACATCAAGATAATGCATATAATAATCTCACTGACTAACTGACACAAAATTATTACAATTTACTATATCTAACTTTCATGTCTTACAATATCTATAACTCATCTTATACTCTAAATCTTGAAAACTTTCCTTTAGAATTACCTACTCATCACAGTATTCATACAATCTGTCATGCACACATCTACACACTATGGACTACACAAAACCAATTTCAAAAATGGAACAAAATCTTTAATCAAATTAATTGGCAAGCCACTTGGCTATATATTAACAACAATCAAAAAATCTCA